>CM067308.1:510776-715776 GCA_034231615.1 Meghimatium bilineatum | reverse complement strand
CTGTCAGTGTTTCTCTGTGTACGCCTTTAGGATTGTCACTTTCTGCATGTATCTATGCATAGTTATAGTATGTTATAGTATTTTCCGTGCCTGCGTCTTTCGGTATGCATTTTGTGTACTTCTGTCTGTCTATGTGTCCGTTTGTCTGTCTGTTTTTGTGCCTGCTTGTCTACATATATATTTTGTATGTTTCTATCTATTTCGTTATCTATATACTAGTATGTCTACCTGTCTGCATTTAATTATTGATCTATTCGACCGTTGGCGTGTCTGCATGTATATATTGATTTATTTGACCGTTGGTCTGTCTGCTTGTCTACGGTGTCGACGGTGATTTAATTTTCATAAAATAAACTATACATGCTATTTGTTATGACAACCCGCAGACGCCATCAATCATTTTATGTTTATGTTTGCAAGTTTCTTCTTTTCTTCCGCCCTATATTACCGTGTACAAGCTGAAAAGTGTATAAGCCGATACATTTATAAACCAAAATAATATTCAAAGAAGACAAATAAAATAAATAGCGCAAAAATGAGAACACCTAACAGGTCTATGTAAGGATAACCCTACAGATTTCTTCAAAAGTATCAACGCAATGAGAATGAGAAACGAAATATATAACCCAACTGCAATAATAAACAGCAGAGATGGAGTACCTCTACTTAATGGAAACGATAGAAAGAATAGGTGGAAAGAATATTTCCTAGAAATGTATAATCTTACATTCTGACGCAATATACTTATAACGGAAAATACCAAGACATCACAGAGCCAGAAATATTAATCCAATAAATAGAAATGGCTTTCAAGAACAGCACAAATAAGAAATCTCCTGGCACAAATGGAATACCCAACGAATCCATTAAAGCATGCAAAGAAATTGGGCTAAAATGGCTGCAACGAATATTCATAAAAGCGTGGAAAGAAAGGGAAGTTCTAGAGAACTGGCAAAAGTCAGTAATCGTGCCATTGTGGGAAAATAATAGAAACAAAAGAGAATGCGAAACATATCGAGGTATCTCACTATTAAGCCACATCGGGAAAACATATGCAAAATTAATAGAACAACCTGCAAGATAGATCGTCGAGCCACAATTGAGTTCCTCTCAATTCGGCTTCAGAAGTGAGGTTATTTGCTTGTTCACGCTGAAGTAAATGAGGGAGAGAGTAATAGAATACAACAACGAACTAAACACAATATGTATAGATCAGGAGATAGTGGTTGATAGAGTCAACATACACGTACTATGGTAAACTCTATAGATGTATTGTAGCAAAGGATGATTGATAGAAATTATAAGAGTTTGTATACAAAATGTCAGTGTTTGGTTAAGATCATCAGATGGTATTACAGACGAATTTTAGACAAAAACCGGAGTGCGTCAGGGTTTCATGTTCTCATCCTTGTTTTTAAATATGTACATCACAGAATAATAGAAAAAAAGCAAAACGTGTAGAGGGCAACATCACCGACTCAGAACAAGATAACTCAGAGCAACTAATCAATGGACTAAATGAACTGCTTTTCGCAGACGACCAGTGCCTCATTTACGAAAGCGAAGAACAACTGCAAACTGATGTTAATTCACTATCCGCAACATGTAGAAAATACAACATAAAGATCCCATTTCTACCATTCTCTGAATATGTACAATGTCACGTTCGTCATCCTGCTCGTCTTCTCGTAGTCCATCACTGCTCTAATCAATTCAACCTTGTCTCTTCTTATCTCGCTGCCGTTCACCAAAGATTTACCAGCCAACACATCAGCTCTTTCGTTTCCCCTGACCACAGCATTTACCAGGACAGTAAATCCATGTAATGCTCTGCGCATTGTCAAGAAGAGTGACCCAAGGTCTGATATAGTCTAGTTGACAGAACAAGAAATGCATAATATAAGCATCCTAGATGACAGCCAAACAATGTCTGATATAAAGAATCCAAGTAACGATGAAAGTCTTAGATAACACAACTAGTTAGCAAAAACTATGAATCAGAAATAGTCAGTTTGGTTTGCAAGCAATCATATAACGATACAGTCAATTTAGGTGTCTTGTGTTTTCTTTAGAACGAGATATTGTCCTGTTTAAAGAGATATCTTCTGGATTATGTAAGTATTGGTGTCATTTTAGACAGATCAGCACTGCTGACTTTTAACACAGAAAATCATCTCGTTGCAGATAGCTGAGGTGTCGGTGATGTTCCTCTTTTGTGTGGAGGTGAAGAGGTCGGTTGAGGGTCACAGCGAATCAAGTAGATAAGAGATAATACGTCCTGCTACAAGAGAGAAGTAGTTTGAGAACGTACGAAGGAGAAGAAACATTTGAAATTAATGCAGATCTGACTGAGAAGTAGAGGCGTATATGCGTTTTTATTAGGGGTGAGGGGTTCTGTTTTAAAAAAATAGTCACTCGTGTGATAGTTCTTCCTTTTGATGAAGAATTTTCTGACATAGTTCGGAAAATTCACTACTGGGGGGGGGGGGAATTATAGCTTTCAGCTAAGTTTGTAGTACTGTGAGTGATGTTCTAATTAGTTCTAAGTTTGTAGTAGTAAATGTTCAAATTTGTTCTAAGTTTGTAGTAATAAATGTTCACATTTGTTCTATTTTTGTAGCAATAAATGTTCTAATTTGACATTAGCGAGTTTACACCACACCCCTCCCCTTTTCCACTCCATCTCCGCCTTATCTACTACCTTGCAGGAAAGTAAGGGTGAGGATGAGAAATTGTCTCACGTTGTTTCCAGACATCTGTCAGACTGGGGCCTGGTTACATTGTACTCCTGCATCGATGTTGGTAATATTCGATATAACCTTACCTTTGACCTCAGGTTGGCCGTGTCAGCTGTTTGGTTCTATCATAGAGGTACAATGTACAAGGAGGTTTTGTGTGCACTTTGCGCACATTTATGTCGACCTTGGTATTTAACACATCAAAAAAAAAATAAACAGAAATAAGGAGGGGTAGTAATGCGGGGGTGTGAGAGAGTGATCAACGCAGTAAGGGGCCGCTCTTAGGGTCAAAATATTTGGATATTAAAATTCCGTGAAGAAAGTCTTCCGATTGCGGTCCACGGATAGCCACATTATTAGTTTATTCGCGTAATATACGCTAGCTACGCTATATACGCTAGTTACGCTAAATACACTAGCTACGCTATATACACTAGCTACGCTATATACGCTAGCTACGACATATACGCTAGCTACGACATATACGATAGCTACGAAATATACGCTAGCTACGCTATATACACTAGTTACGCTAAATACACTAGCTACGCTATATACACTAGTTACGACATATACGCTAGCTACGACATATACACTAGATACGACATATACACTAGATACGACATATACACTAGATACGACATATACGCTAGCTACGACATATACGCTAGCTACGACATATACGCTAGCTACGACATATACGCTAGATACGACATATACGCTAGCTACGACATATACACTAGATACGACATATACTGACATGTCACTGGGAACAGTTTACTCATTCTCCAACTTCTGCGAACGTTCAACATACAGTCCAATATTGTTCATGTATAGAGCTGCTTGTTTTAGTTGATATTGAGTTCCCAATAACCACTTTTTCTGAGAAGCAATTGTGGGCCAGAGATGTTTTTGACGGTAACAAAGCAAAGTTTATATGTATCGTCACATTGTTTGTGTGATATCGACTTGACATGTGAATAATGTTAGATTGTAGATTTGCGACGACGTGACAATAATGTAGATTGTAGATTGCAATTACAAACAAAATGTATTCAGCAGATTATGTTCTCCATCCAGTGCTTCTGAAGTGTCGGTTATTTTTTTCTCTGGGAAATTATGTGAGCTTATAATTAGCAGGCATAATGTGATTCCAGCTGCCTGTCCAGGAATGTCTTACTGACCCAGTTTATCTGGCTTCTATTTACAGATCTTAGATAAATCCAGACTGGATAAAAGCTAGTATGTCGTTTGTTACTGGTCGAAATTAAGAGTGTGCAACAAGTTATGAATAGAAACCTACTTGATCACATAGCTCAGAGCAAATAGTAAGGTGGGGGGGGGTGGCGATATATGTTTAGGTGGGTGTCGTGGGAAAGTAGACGTGTGGTGTTGGTGTTGTTCAGAGTAATTCACACATTTTACTCTGTAGTTATTTCTATATTATTTATAAGTTATTACTAATACTGCAACTACCACCCATTACTACATTTACTAATACTGCTTCTACCGCCCATTAATACAATTACTAATACTGCTGCTCCCACCCATTACTACAATTACTAATACTGCTTCTACCACCCATTACTACAATGACCACTATTACCGTTAGCTGCCAGCAATATGCGCTCCACCCTATTCTGCGTTTCTCAATACTTCTTATAATACACTTTTCTATTTTATGACGCATGCGGTAACCGGTAATTCAGTCACTCTATACCCCAGCAAATGGTGTGCAAAAGGTACCGCATTACTCTTGGTAGATCCAACCAAGGGTGGGCAGATACCCAACATCCTAAAAGTACCTCTCCGTAGTGCATACTGGAAACAGAAAGACAGCTGCTATTTCTGCTCTTGCTGTTCCTTCTGGCCAACTCTTTTAGGCTCGTGTTCGTGGATGTGCAGGCTGTGGATGGAATGAGAAGAGACAAGCAGTATCTCTGAGGCCGCTACGCCAATACACACAGCAGCACTGTCGGCACACAATACACATAGCAGCACTGTCTGCATACAATACACACAGCAGCACTGTCGGCACACAATACACACAGCAGCACTGTCGGCACACAATACACACAGCAGCAGTGTCGGCACACAATACACACAGCAGCACTGTCGGCACACAATACACACAGCAGAATTGTCGGCACACAGTAAAGTAAGGTATCTGTGCATTCCGTCTCATTCAGCGAAGAATGCAGAAACATTGGAGTGGCGGCCAATGTATATGTCCTGATATGAATAATGTACCGCTACTGGTTTCTATTACATGCACAATGCCCGGCGTTGAAGGAACATGGATAGAAGATAGAGTGATCCTACGATTACACAAAGAATGTGCAAAAAGCAACATGCGCTAGAGGGCAGCACTGTTTACGTGAACTGATATAATATAAACAAATCTATACCTGTCCATTACGAGGCCTTACCGACATCAATGCTGTTCATTCTCGATAGTACACAGACACCAACATATCCCTCCACAAATCAACCCCATTTAAAGTAGGAGTCATCATTCATATATGTGGAGAAGTCATGATTCATATATTTGGAGAAGTCATGATTCATATATTTGGAGAAGTCATGATTCATATATGTGGAGAAGTCATGATTCATATATTTGGAGAAGTCATGATTCATATATTTGGAGAAGTCATGATTCATATATTTGGAGAAGTCATGATTCATATATGTGGAGAAGTCATGACTCTTATTTTACCACGTCTACTTGATCATACACTTCCTGCGAATAGAAAAAAAACCGTTGAATACAGCTCCTTGTTGCACACAAGACAAGCATTAAACATATATCGGGGAGGACATTGTTCTAAATTCTAACCGGAGCAATTTTGAGACGCGGACTCTGGACTCTGGGCAACGTAGATGGTGGGGGGGGGGGAGTCATTGAGAACACTGTAATCCTAGCCCAATTCCATTTTCGCCGTTGTCCAACACCAGATATTCCGAGAGAATTGGGTTCAGTAACCACGGGTCCACTGCGAAGCTCCTCGTCCGAGATAGGCGTACTCTACCTACTGCTGTGGGTAGTATACACAATGCCGAAGAGTCAAAATACACAGACCACGCCTGGCGATATATTGGTTGGCTATAACAAACCAACGAGGCGAGTGTGTGAGAAATGCGAGGTCAAATCGCAGACCACTGACTTGTTTGGCACATCAGCACCTCGTCTAGTGAAGGGGTGTATCAATTCTGTCTAGATCGACAGTCGACGTTATCCAACATCCCTCATACAGAAGACATTAGGTCTGGAACATAGGGACACGAAGAGTGGTAATCAAGGACACAAAGAGTGGTAATCAAGGACACAAAAAGTGGTAATCAAGGACATAAAGGGTGGTTATCAAGGACACAAAGAGTGGTAATCAAGGACACACAGAGTGGTAATCAAGGACACAAAGAGTGGTAATCAAGGAAACACAGCGTGGTAATCAAGGACACAAAGAGTGGTAATCAAGGACATAGAGGCTGGTAATGGAATGGTCTTCCTACACGAGGTTCAGTTCACTGGCTGTGATTCACCTCATCGGAGGTAAGACAAACAATGGGTGAACCAAGCAAACAATCAGCTCGTTTCGTGACATTTACCCCTTCCAAGTAGAAGGCTTCTCCAATAGCAATTGCACCAAGCAAAAATATGCCGTATCCTGGGTATGAAAGATAGCTCGGAGACACCTCCACATTGCACATATGAAACAATAGCTAATCTCTCGTAATGCCTGGGGTTCGAAGACATAATTGAATGTGGTAAATACCTTCGCTATTGTAAGATGGATGGATAAGCTACACAATGCTGCAAGTTTGATCTCTCATAGTTATGTCCAGTTGTCATAAAACGGTAAAAAGTGAAAAGTGCGCATCATTGCCCCATCCTACCCTACTGTGTGAACTTATTGTCCAGCGGCAAGAGCATACTACACTTACCTAGTCGCTCTTACAACATACATACATGGAAGTTGAACGGTGTTACTTTTCTTTGTTCTTCTATCAGACTTCGGCATCATAGTGGTGCCTCAAGTATATATATATATATATATATATATATATATATATATATATATATATATATATATATATATATATATATATATATATATATATATATATATATGTGAAACGTTTCGTCTGTAATGAGTATACAACGGATCTGAAAGCATCATTGTGCTGTCAACTTTGAATTTAGTCTGTATACTAATGTACAGTTTAGTCTGTATACTAATGTACAGTTTAGTCTGTATACTAATGTACAGTTTAGTCTGTATACTAATGTACAACGTACAGCAGGGTTGAAGAATACATGTCCAAGAAAGTACCTGAAAATTGCCGTCAGCTCCATGATGAAGCAGTGGACAACTCAATTATTCCACAAATAAAGCTGTCCTTCAATTGTCTAAACCAGTGGATATAAATGTTCGTCTAGTAGTTCTTCCTAGGGTCACAAAATTTTGAAATAGAAAAGGGTGGGGGAAACGAAAAGCATGTGATTTTGTACAAGAAAAAAACCTGAAGAACATTCGATCCATCTAGGAACCACAGATTGATCCATCTAGGAACCACAGATAAGTAATTTGTGAGACAATATTTACTAATATACATACTAGTGAACTTTCAAAGATATTTATACATTATTTTATGACCCATGGGATATCGTAGGAAAATTCATTTACACGGGGGTCACAAGCTAAAAATGTTTGAGAAACACTGATCGAATCAAGCTTGAACATTCCAAGGTAGTCTTCGATTTTATGTGATCATGCGATGTTGTTTTATTCTACGAAGATCCTCATTCGACCTGCAATTTAGATACAGTCTGGTCCTTCTCAAACATGGACCACATTATTTTCACTTTGTCTGGTCCTTCTTCAAACACGGTCCATATTATTTCCAATATGAAATTGCAAAATATGTTAGGATTTTTTTTAGAGTTATAAAAATATAAACTGTTGATTCTGCTAAAAATTCGTGTCTCGCAGACATCTCTTCATCAAATGAGAGTACACATGATTTGTCTGTCTCAAGTTGGTCACATTTCCATGTCAATTACTTATGTTTGTGAATTTTTTCTGAACTGAATGAGAATCTGTCTGATATCGGATGTTTTATGCACAGTAGTTGTACGATGTTTCATACATGGTTAGTTGTAAGATGTTTCATACATGGTTAGTTGTAATTTGTTTCATACATGGTTAGTTGTACGATGTTTCATACATGGTTAGTTGTAAGATGTTTCATACATGGTTAGTTGTAATATGTTTCATACATGGTTAGTTGTAATATGTTTCATACATGGTTAGTTGTAATATGTTTCATACATGGTTAGTTGTAATATGTTTCATACATGGTTAGTTGTAATATGTTTCATACATGGTTAGTTGTAAGATGTTGCGCACGTAAATTCTACTGTTGACAAGATTCCTAACTCTTGTCAGACACTAAGCATGTTTGATTTGATTTGTTAATTGAGGATATGTGATTTCATATCTGTGGTCTTGGACAGATTTTGATTTCAACATTTGTGCACTAATTAAAATATTAAAATATTAACTTAGTGTCTGTCTCTGTGTGTGAACTTATGTATGTCTCTAAATGTGACTTAATGTATGTCTATAAGTGTTACTTAAAGTCTGTCGCTGAGTGTGACTTATTGTCTGTCTATGAGTGTGATTTAATGTCTGTCTATGAGTGTGATTTAATGTCTGTCTACGAGGGTGACCTAATGTCTGTCTCTGTGTGTGACCAACTATCTGTCTTGGTGTGTGATATAATTTATGTCTCTGAGTGTGACCTTATGCATGTCTCTGAATGTGACTTAATTTCTGTCTATAAGTCTGACTTAATGTCTGTCTCTGAGTGTG
This sequence comes from Meghimatium bilineatum, assembly GCA_034231615.1. Classification (NCBI taxonomy): domain Eukaryota; kingdom Metazoa; phylum Mollusca; class Gastropoda; order Stylommatophora; family Philomycidae; genus Meghimatium; species Meghimatium bilineatum. Next base: position 707,162 of record CM067308.1, on the reverse strand, counting down.
ACTTATTGTCTGTCTGAATGTGAAGTATAGTCTGTCTATGAGTGTCACTTAATGTCTGTCTCTGAATGTCACTTAATGTCTGTATCTGTATATGCCTTAATGTCTGTCTCTGAGTGTGACGCAATGTTGTCTGTCTCTAGGTTTTACCTAATGTATGTCTATGAGTGTGACATATGTATGATTTTGAGTGTGATTTGTGTATGTCTCTGAGTATGTCATCTATGGTACGATGTCTATTTTTGTCTCAGAATGTGGCGTAATATCAGCAGCTCAGTGTGACTTCGTCTCTATGCGTCTTTCTGTTTCTGAATGTGACGTCGTGGCTGTGTTTAATTGGATTGTGAATGTGACTCAGTGTCAATTTTCTTAGAGTGACTTCGTGTTTATGTTTATTGTGTTTCTGAATGTGATTTCATCTCCGTGTTTCATTGTGTTTCTGAGTATGACTTCGATTATGTGTTTTTGAGATTGACATTGCATTACATATAGAGCATCTACTTTCGATTATCAGCTAACACATGATTGCATGGACAGTACAAGACCATCTCAGCTAACACATGATTGCATGGACAGTACAAGACCATCTCAGCTAACACATGAGTGCATGGACAGTACAAGACCATCTCAGCTAACACATGATTGCATGGACAGTACAAGACCATCTCAGCTAACACATGATTGCATGGACAGTACAAGACTATCTCAGCTAACACATGATTGCATGGACAGTACAAGACCATCTCAGCTAACACATGATTGCATGGACAGTACAAGACCATCTCAGCTAACACATGATTGCATGGACAGTACAAGACCATCTCAGCTAACACATGATTGCATGGACAGTACAAGACCATCTCAGCTAACACATTATTGCATGGACAGTACAAGACCATCTCAGCTAACACAAGATTGCATGGACAGTACAAGACCATCTCAGCTAACACATGATTGCATGGACAGTACAAGACCATCTCAGCTAACACATGATTGCATGGACAGTACAAGACCATCTCAGCTAACACATTATTGCATGGACAGTACAAGACCATCTCAGCTAACACAAGATTGCATGGACAGCAAATCATATTTGAAATTTTGATACAAGGAATGGTTACTATTGTTACCTTCCCTATACTTGTACGTCATAAGATATACTGCAACTTTCACAAGCATTCAACTGAAATCAAGCATGGCTGGTTTCCATTCTACAAGACCTGTGCACATAAAACGCTGACACTGCTTCAACCATGAAGTCATATATTCCTAACATCACTATAATAATGAAGTCATTAATTGCTGCCATCGCTGCGTTAATTAAGTCATATATTGCTGATATCTCTATAGCAGTGAAGTCATATATTGATGACATCGCTACAACAAGATTAATCAACGTAATATTGTTGTATACATATTGTTCTTCTTCAGCGTTGCTTCTCAAACAGACACTGGTTCTCTCTTGTAGTACGACAATGTGTATAGCATATTTCAAGCAGGATATAGTTCAGACAATGAAGATGATTTGTGTCGCCGTTTTATTTGCGCAAGTGGCCCGATAAATCAATTTTCAGTGGTAAAGATTCAATAATTGCTGAAACACAATGTTACTGCTTGCACACGTAAAGTATATTTATATGACAGTCCGCATATAACGTCACCAATTGTTTACCCTCCCATTCCTCAACAACAGTACAAGAGCCGTGCTTACTTATGTCAAAATACCACCCCCACCCCCATCCCACACAAAAAATGAAACTTTTTTTTTTTTAAAATATGTCTGTAAAAGCACTAAAATTATTTTTTTAAATAATGGGTTTTTTTTGGACATTTCAGACAAAATTTTCAGGTGAATATTTTAATTAGTGCATAAATGTTGACATCAAACTCTGTCTTTGACCAGATCTAAAGAGCCCCAACTAGAGATCAGAGCAAGTATGGACGTGTCCAGTTTCCAATGATGATGATCCGACGACTAACTAACTAACTAACTAACTAACTAACTAACTAACTAACTAACTAACTAACTAACTAACTAACTAACTAACTAACTAACTAACTAACTAACTAACTAACTATCTAACTAACTAACTAACTAACTAACTAACTAACTAACTATCTAATTAACTAACTAACTAACTAACTAACTTACTAACTAACTAACTAACTAACTAACTAACTAACTAACTAACTAACTAACTAACTAACTAACTTACTAACTAACTAACTAACTAACTAACTAACTAACTAACTAACTAACTAACTAACTAACTAACTAACTAGCTAGCTAGCTAACTAGCTAGCTAACTAACTAACTAACTAACTAACTAACTAACTAACTAATCTCTGAGTAACAGCTAACTGTCATCTCTATGGACATCTGCTCTCTGAGTAAGAGCAACTACCTTCTTTCATCCACTGAGTAACTGTATTATCCCCCCCCCCTTTTCTGACTTAATATGTATCTTAATTTATACAAATGTTCATAAGAATCAAACCATGCGACTTCAGTGTCAACTGTGAGATACTATCCACTTTTCAAGCCACTAACTTCTATATCTGTTGATAAACACAATCTGTTGGCTTTCCCCTTCGTGATGCCGCTCTCTGAGAGAAACCTTTCTCCTTCCGTGCTTCCTCGTGCAACTTCTGGCTGTCTGTCCGGGATTTCCACGTTACACTTGATATCCAATCTATTCGCTATTGCCGGTCTTTGAGCTTCATAGTTCGGCCTCCTCCAAGATCTCCTCCAAGTTTAGATCTTGCGAAGGTTTCTCTGTGTTTATTGAGATGTGATCACATGACTCTGGCACACCCGATCAAAGGCGGTAATCACACAACTTATACTGTTGGTCATTGTCCGGCTCTGTGGCAGGGTGGTACAGGATCCGTCTGTGACGGCCAAGATAACGAATTTGATCCCCGCTACAGACAATTATGCATCCGGACCGTTAAGAAAGCACTGGCAAACTACTGAACGTATTTATATTGCCTAGAAAATCACTACTGCCAAAAATGCTGCGTTGGTGGCCATGTCCTGAATAGGCTATGCTACCAATTTGTGTCTTTAGAGAGCGAACTCATACACATCAATATGAAATAATATTGAGAAGGTTCTAATCCCTCGAGGTTTTGTTATCATAATCATTGCCACCACTATCGCCATCACCACAACCGTTATCATCACCACAACCGTTATCATCACCACTTTAATATTCTATATCAGAGAAGTATAACATCATTCACTACAACCTACAGACACCCACAACTGAGCACACGAATTCCAACATTCAATTACAGACACCCACAACTGAGCACACGAATTCCAACATTCAATTACGGACGGCTTTGTTGTACATGTCCATGTTGCAGAAGTTGCTCATTCCAATGACTGTCCCTGAAGATCTCATAGACTCTATCCTTGAAGATCTCATTCTATCCTTGAAGATCTTATTCTATCCTTGAATATCTCATTCTGTCCCTGAATATCTCATAGATTCTATCCCTGAAGATCGCATAGACTCTATCCAAACGACTACATAGCACGTGATTCTATCAGACATATTTCCCATATTTAGCTGCAAACAAACTATTATTAAAACTAAATCCACAAGAAGAAATACGCACAGACAGTTAAATTCGGGGGATAGTTTTATCAATATATTGTTGTTTATTTTAATCGATTATGTTGCTGTATTCAGCAGACTAAGTCGACGGAACTCTTTGAGGAAAACAAAACAAACGAACAAAACAATTCAGAATTTGAGTTAGATTACATGAAAGCTGATTTTAGTCCAAGAACTTTTGAAGCTAACTAGGTTAACAGACAACGATTTAGCCGTTACCAAAATATCTTAACACCTTTTTAGGAACAATGATTCTTGGAATCGTTTTATAAATTATAGACAGACCAGAATAAAAGAAGTAATTCGAACATGTAAATGTGTCCCTACGACAAAGTAATGATGATTAGGTCAGGTAGTAATGTAGACAGTGAATACAGCAGAACAGAGTAGATTTAACAAGATACCATTTGATACATCTAAATTGATAATACGTTATAAGATTAAAGATGGGCAAAATGAAAAGATTAATTTGCCAAGTCTGAACCGACAACTATCTTGCAACATCAAATTCTAGTCAATGTTTTATGTTGGTATATGACACAAGTAATTCTACACGAATACTTTATCTCAATGAATGTGATTAGATGATTGAAAATAAGTTGAATCATTCAAGTAATCAATAAAACTATTTGACTGGTTGAATGTCTGCACGTACACTTGACGAGAATCCCTTATTGATCCGGAAAGAATTTATTTGTGTTGTCATTATTTTGTCTCTGTTATATTTCTACAGCTTCCTAAAGTGCTTCTTTTCCATCTGTTTCCAATTGGCTGTAGGTTTTGTCTGTCTTACTTACTGATAAGCGTGTTCAACAGGGAAACACACAGACACATAGACACATAGACAACAGGGAAACACATAGACAAATATACAAATATATGACTAGGACAAATCCCCAAGACATCATTCTCCTTGGAAGGAAAGACCAGAGTACGATCTTCCCACTTGGAAACAAACATATGCAGTTTTACAATTAACTAACCAGCTTATATTTACAGCACACTGGTGGTGGGGTGGGGGGGGGGAGGGGCACAGATTGTGCATTTATTCTTACGAAACTCTTAACTATGAGCATCAGCTTTTTCAATACCCAGCTCGTGGCCAAGGTCAAGATATATGGTACACTTTTTCTGAAACAATACAACGGCTCACAAACATGCATACATCACATAATGTCAGTTGGTCACACGGCATGAAACATATGCATACATCACATAATGTCAGTTGGTCACACGGCATGAAGCCATGGACTGATAGATCAGAAATCAACTATCGCAGTAACCCACAAATCTACATCAGACCTTAGTTCTGCACCTGATCTAGATAAGTGAATTTTGTTGTTGATGTTTCTAGAGCGGCATTGCTACAATTCTGAAGGGTTATGGGTTTGAGATAAGCGAGAGAACACTTTATACTTTATAAACAACCGTTTTGTTTTAAAATATTTTTAGCAGTGAAATGCGTCTGCGAAATTACAATCCTCGATTTCCAAGCGCACTTAAATCCACCCAATAAAGATTGGAACATAGTCCGATTTTCTTAAGAGTGAAATTGTCTTTTAGTTCAATTAACTTGAGATTTCAAGGCACAGCTGACTACATCAGCATTTGTTGATATAAATATTTCTGTACTTTTCATTGGTTATTGTGATGTGTTGTCAGCGCAGTGACCAGTGAATTGTAAGGAAATATTCGGGAATGCCAACAGGAGTAATCTGATCAGTACACAGTAATCTCATGTTGGTTGTGTTGTTTAGTTACGTTCGTATGCCAAATTCCTGGTGAAGTGGATATAACATTTTGTTGGTGTCAGCAAAGTTACATTTATATTAAATTCATAATCAGTTTGACGTGCAAATGTATAACCATGCAGGGTAGGCGTAGCGTTTTGCTATACACACATTTCTGCAGGTGAATCTAAGATGTGTCATTTATGTTGCCATATTCATTACTCTGAGTAGCGAACGCATTTGTCGTATCGATAGAGCATTTTCCTCCCGTTGTAGTAGACATGACTCAGGATCACCAGAAGAAGGAAACTTACAATTATTTACTTTGACATAGATGTCATAAGGCAGAATATATTGAAAATATTTGCGTCAAATAAACTCGTTACTTTTCGGTAGCAGAAAATGATATTGCAAACAGAATGCATTATTGAAATGTATGGAAGTACTCCGTTGGACAATGGTAAGATCTTTGTCTTCACTGTCAGAAAATGATATTGCAAACAGAATTGCATTATTGAAATGTATGGAAGTACTCCGTTGGACAATGGTAAGATCTTTGTCTTCACTGTCAGAAAATGATATTGCAAACAGAATGCATTATTGAAATGTATGGAAGTACTCCGTTGGACAATGGTAAGATCTTTGTCTTCACTGTCAGAAAATGATATTGCAAACAGAATGCATTATTGAAATGTATGGAAGTACTCCGTTGGACAATGGTAAGATCTTTGTCTTCACTGTCAGAAAATGATATTGCAAACAGAATGCATTATTGAAATGTATGGAAGTACTCCGTTGGACAATGGTAAGATCTTTGTCTTCACTGTCAGAAAATGATATTGCAAACAGAATGCATTATTGAAATGTATGGAAGTACTCCGTTGGACAATGGTAAGATCTTTGTCTTCACTGTCAGAAAATGATATTGCAAACAGAATGCATTATTGAAATGTATGGAAGTACTCCGTTGGACAATGGTAAGATCTTTGTCTTCACTGTCAGAAAATGATATTGCAAACAGAATGCATTATTGAAATGTATGGAAGTACTCCGTTGGACAATGGTAAGATCTTTGTCTTCACTGTCAGAAAATGATATTGCAAACAGAATGCATTATTGAAATGTATGGAAGTACTCCGTTGGACAATGGTAAGATCTTTGTCTTCACTGTCAGAAAATGATATTGCAAACAGAATGCATTATTGAAATGTATGGAAGTACTCCGTTGGACAATGGTAAGATCTTTGTCTTCACTGTCAGAAAATGATATTGCAAACAGAATGCATTATTGAAATGTATGGAAGTACTCCGTTGGACAATGGTAAGATCTTTGTCTTCACTGTCAGAAAATGATATTGCAAACAGAATGCATTATTGAAATGTATGGAAGTACTCCGTTGGACAATGGTAAGATCTTTGTCTTCACTGTCAGAAAATGATATTGCAAACAGAATGCATTATTGAAATGTATGGAAGTACTCCGTTGGACAATGGTAAGATCTTTGTCTTCACTGTCAGAAAATGATATTGCAAACAGAATGCATTATTGAAATGTATGGAAGTACTCCGTTGGACAATGGTAAGATCTTTGTCTTCACTGTCAGAAAATGATATTGCAAACAGAATGCATTATTGAAATGTATGGAAGTACTCCGTTGGACAATGGTAAGATCTTTGTCTTCACTGTCAGAAAATGATATTGCAAACAGAATGCATTATTGAAATGTATGGAAGTACTCCGTTGGACAATGGTAAGATCTTTGTCTTCACTGTCAGAAAATGATATTGCAAACAGAATGCATTATTGAAATGTATGGAAGTACTCCGTTGGACAATGGTAAGATCTTTGTCTTCACTGTCAGAAAATGATATTGCAAACAGAATGCATTATTGAAATGTATGGAAGTACTCCGTTGGACAATGGTAAGATCTTTGTCTTCACTGTCAGAAAATGATATTGCAAACAGAATGCATTATTGAAATGTATGGAAGTACTCCGTTGGACAATGGTAAGATCTTTGTCTTCACTGTCAGAAAATGATATTGCAAACAGAATGCATTATTGAAATGTATGGAAGTACTCCGTTGGACAATGGTAAGATCTTTGTCTTCACTGTCAGAAAATGATATTGCAAACAGAATGCATTATTGAAATGTATGGAAGTACTCCGTTGGACAATGGTAAGATCTTTGTCTTCACTGTCAGAAAATGATATTGCAAACAGAATGCATTATTGAAATGTATGGAAGTACTCCGTTGGACAATGGTAAGATCTTTGTCTTCACTGTCAGAAAATGATATTGCAAACAGAATGCATTATTGAAATGTATGGAAGTACTCCGTTGGACAATGGTAAGATCTTTGTCTTCACTGTCAGAAAATGATATTGCAAACAGAATGCATTATTGAAATGTATGGAAGTACTCCGTTGGACAATGGTAAGATCTTTGTCTTCACTGTCAGAAAATGATATTGCAAACAGAATGCATTATTGAAATGTATGGAAGTACTCCGTTGGACAATGGTAAGATCTTTGTCTTCACTGTCAGAAAATGGCACGGTATGTGTCTTCACTTTCAGAAAATCTTTAGATGTCAGGAAAGTTTTTTGGAAAAATCCACACTTGATTGCTGCCCAAAACAAATACTTGAGATAGATGCCTGAGAGGAGGAGGCAGATCCCTGACAGGAGGAGGCAGATCCCTGACAGGAGGAATCAGATCCCTGACAGGAGGCGGCAGATCCATGACAGTGGGAGGCAAGGCTATGAAATTGTATATTTGTACGAATCCTGGGTAAATTCTCACCACACCTTTGCTAAAGAATGACAATCAGTGAACAATGAAAAAAAAATTCCAAGCAGCAAATACCAGACCATTATACTAACACACGCAAGAAACGGTAACAACATCATTATACGAACACACGCAAGAAACGGTAACAACAGCCTTGTCCGTGACGCCGGACATATTTTCGAAGATAAATATCGATGGTAAAGACTATCACACTTAAATGAATGGTCACATTTGCAGTCACTGAATGGAGAACTGTCTTCTTCCAATTCTGGAAAGGTCATTGTTTTTACCAAGACACTTTATTTTATCACATCGAAGTATTACAGGACGGCGATGTACCAATTGTTTACCAAAAGACACTTTATTTTATCACAGCGCAGTATTACAGGATGGCGATGTACCAATTGTTTACCAAAAGACACTTTATTTTATCACATCGAAGTATTACAGGACGGCGATGTACCAATTGTTTACCAAAAGACACTTTATTTTATCACAGCGCAGTATTACAGGACGGCGATGTACCAATTGTTTACCAAAAGACACTTTATTTTATCACAGCGCAGTATTACAGGACGGCGATGTACCAATTGTTTACCAAAAGACACTTTATTTTATCACAGCGCAGTATTACAGGACGGCGATGTACCAATTGTTTACCAAAAGACACTTTATTTTATCACAGCGCAGTATTACAGGACGGCGATGTACCAATTGTTTACCAAAAGACACTTTATTTTATCACAGCGCAGTATTACAGGACGGCGATGTACCAATTGTTTACCAAAAGACACATTATTTTATCACATCGAAGTATTACAGGACGGCGATGTACCAATTGTTTACCAAAAGACACTTTATTTTATCACAGCGCAGTATTACAGGACGACGCTGTACCAATTGATTACCAAAAGACACTTTATTTTATCACAGCGCAGTATTACAGGACGACGCTGTACCAATTGTCTCACTTTCACAAAATTAAATTAGAACATGGCTTGCTAATGAAAATGTCATGTTTTCAGTTGACAGATATTTGAAGGCCTAGTTGTTGCAGTTTCTCAGGAAGACAATTAAGAGAAAGATGTTGATGACAAAATCATTGAAAAGTAGGCTGACACTTCTCTGCTACTCCGTCTGGTAAACCCGATAGAGCTTGTCTGGGCTGAAGTCACAGAACAACTTGTTGAACATAACACAACGTTTGAAATATGTGATGTTGAAGCTCTAATACGTGAGTCCCTCTCCAAAATAAACATTCAAGAATTGTGTTGGATAAAGTGTGCGTAAGAAGTGTGTTGAACAAGTGCTCTGAGCAGAAGTGTGTTGAACATGTGTTCTGTGCGGAAGTGTGTTGAACATGTGCTCTGAGCGGAAGTGTGTTGAACTTGTGCTCTGTGCTGAAGTGTGTTGTAAGAAGTGTGTTCAACATGTGCTCTAAGCGGAAGTGTGTTGAACATGTGCTCTGAGCGGAAGTGTGTTGAACATGTGCTCTGAGCTGAAGACAGCTATTGGCATCGAGATGGATGATAACATCTCCATCTATAATCAATGACCAACATCTTGCAGTCATCAGATTCAGAATAATGAAGACCACATTTTGTTGACAGAATAATGAAGACCACATTTTGTTGACAGAATAATGAAGACCACATTTTGTTGACAGAATAATGAAGACCACATTTTGTTGACAGAATAATGAAGACCACATTTTGTTGACAGAATAATGAAGACCACATTTTGTTGACAGAATAATGAAGACCACATTTTGTTGACAAAATAATGAAGACCACATTTTGTTGACAGAATAATGAAGACAGAATTAATAATAGCCATGGAGAAATAAGCGCTTGTTCACTAAACTGTTCAGTGTATGTACTGGGAAAACAAATACATCTGATCGAATTTCGCCTACAGTCACACAATTTTCAGTGCAGTTAAAACACCCTGAGGTCTATTGATGACTTTAAGACAGCCGAACTGTTGCACATAATATCTATTTACGATTGTTATATAAACGCCAAAACATACAATGACTTATCTTATAGAAACATAACAGAGATCCGACTATGAATAAAACGCAACTAGTAAATAGTCTGATTACTATAACATTTATAATTTCACTACACTTGTTTACAATGGTACTGAAACATCAAAAGAATTCGCCGATGTGTTAAATCCATGGCGTCTATGGACTAAATATCAACATGATATTTTATCGCCATTCATTGAGATTGGTACATGTCACAATTCTGTACAATATAGCAGATAATATCGATGTAAATCATGTTTATGTTTATACATAAGAGAATCGAATTATTCTATTAATGAGAGTTGAATAATGTATTATAGAAGCAATCAATCAATCAAGTGCCATGCCGAATGGCGTATGCGATCATATCTCTCCACGAGTTAATATAGATGCATTAATGATGTATTAATGAGGTTTCAGTCGTTTAGTTGATATTTCTGTCTAAGGTTCACAATGTTGTCTTCTAGTGTAAGTAACTTCTAGTGTAAGTAGCTTCTAGTGTAAGTAACTTCTAGTGTAAGTAGCTTCTAGTGTAAGTAGCTTCTAGTGTAAGTAACTTCTAGTGTAAGTAGCTTCTAGTGTAAGTAGCTTCTAGTGTAAGTAGCTTCTAGTGTAAGTAGCTTCTAGTGTAAGTAGCTTCTAGTGTAAGTAGCTTCTAGTGTAAGTAACTTCTAGTGTAAGTAGCTTCTAGTGTAAGTAGCTTCTAGTGTAAGTAGCTGTGTAGCTGTACTGGAAAATAGACAGAGGACACTTTCTTTGTTAATATTTTCCCTCTCCCGTTTAAGTTCACATATTTATGGGGGCGGTTTGGTGGCATCGAAGGAAATAAAATCAGCAGTTTTCTGTGTATTGATTTTCAGTTTCCACCGAGTAATCTCTGTATCTGCGAGTGGGTAACTCTTACACATGACACCTTATTGAAGATCTTACTTGAGGGTAAAGTCATAGGAAAATGAAGAAGAGGTAAACAGAGATACAAGTAGGAGAGTAACATCACAAGATGGACAGGTTAAGTCTAGCAGAGGGCACCACCAAAACAAGAAACAGGGGATGTTGGAGGTCAGGTGCAGCCAACCATCGTTGCGGAGACGGCATTTGATGATGATAATATTAAATGTATTCATTTTTCTCAGTCCAAATGTAAGCCGAACTGGAATTATGTTCAATTATCGACAATGTCATATCAATGACAGCGACTTTTCATAAACTCCAGCATATCTAAGTAAGTTTTCTTCAGCCGTAAAAATAAGTAAAAAAAGAGACAGGGGATGTTGGAGATCTTTTGCAGCCAACCTTCGTTGCGGAGACGTCACTTGATGAAGATGATGATGATGGGTAACTCTTGACATCCCATAGGTCATGTGACGTATTCCTTCCAGAACGTTGTCGTCCCAATGAACTCTCTGAACCTCTCTCTGTCTTGGGCGATGTGGCTTGCATTTTCTTGCAATGTATAACATCCCATTCATAACATCTATGACATCCCATTCATAACATCTATAACATCCCATTCATAACATCTATAACATCCCATTCATAACATCTATAACATCCCATTCATAACATCTATGACATCACATAGCATTACTATAAAAAAGCTCTTTCTTGATTGTGACTTAGTCAGAGATGCATTTCACACAATGAAACATTCTATATTAGCAGTATCACAGGATCGTCAAGTTGTTCTAGTGTAGCAGTATTACAGGATCATCAAGTTGTTCTAGTGTAGCAGTATCACAGGATCGTCAAGTTGTTCTAGTGTAGCAGTATCACAGGATCGTCAAGTTGTTCTAGCAACGTAGCATATATTTCTGTCAACTAGTTCATCCTTTTTCTATCAGATTAGTGGATTCTTTTGTCAGATTAGTGGATTCTTTTGTCAGATTAGTGGATTCTTTTGTCAGATTAGTGGATTCTTTTGTCAGATTAGTGGATTCTTTTGTCAGATTAGTGGATTCTTTTGTCAGATTAGTGGATTCTTTTTTCAGATTAGTGGATTCTTTTGTCAGATTAGTGGACATTTGTCAGATTAGTGGATTCTTTTGTCAGATTAGTGGATTCTTTTGTCAGATTAGTGGATTCTTTTGTGAGGTAGTGGATTCTTTTGTCATAGTGGAATCTTTTGTCAGGTTAGTGGGTTCATTGTCATTTAAGTGGATTTTTCTGTCAGATTAGTGGATCCTGTCAGGTTAGTGGATTCTTTTGTCAGATTAGTGGATTCTTTTGTCAGATTAGTGAATTTTTCTGTCAGATTAGTGGATTCTTTTGTCAGATTAGTGGATTCTTATGTCAGGTTAGTGGATTCTTTTGTCAGATTATTGGATTCTTTTGTCAGGTTAGTGGATTCTTTTTTCAGATTAGTGGATTCTTTTGTCAGATTAGTGGATCCTTCTGTCAGATTAGTGGATTTTTCTGTCGTATTAGGGGATTCTTCTGTCAGAGTGAATTAGTCAGTTAAGTGGATTCTTCTGTCACACTAGTGAACTCTTCTGTAGGATTAGTGGATTCTTCTGCAGTGATAATACATCCTCACATTCCCCTCGAAGTTGGAGTCTGCCATGATAAAACAATGTTAAAACATCTGCTGGCCTGCAGCACTTCATCTGTCCGTCAGTCCATCCGTCCTTCCATCTATCTACTTATCTATCTATCTATCTATCTGTCTGTCTATCTAACTATCTATCTATATATCTATCTATCTATCTATCTATCTATCTATCTATCTATCTATCTATCTATCTATCTATCTATCTATCTATCTATCTATCTATCTATCTATCTATCTATCTATCTATCTATCTGTCTGTCTATCTAACTATCTATCTATCTATCTATCTATCTATCTATCTATCTATCTATCTATCTATCTATCTATCTATCTATCTATCTATCTATCTATCTATCTATTTATCTATCTATCTATCTATCTATCTATCTATCTATCTATCTATCTATTTATCTATCTATCTATCTATCTATCTATCTATCTATCTATCTATCTATCTATCTATCTATCTATCTATCTAATTATCTATCTATCTATCTATCTATCTATCTATCTATCTATCTATCTATCTATCTATCTATCTATCTATCTATCTATCTATCTATCTATCTATCTATCTATCTATATATCTATCTATCTATCTATCTATCTATCTATCTATCTATCTATATATCTATCTATATCTATCTATCTATCTATCTATATATCTATTTATCTATCTATTTATCTATCTATCTATCTATATATCTATCTATCTATCTATCTAATCTATCTATCTATCTATCTATCTATCTATCTATCTATCTATCTATCTATCTATCTATCTATCTATCTATCTATCTATCTATCTATCTATCTATCTATCTATCTATCTATCTATCTATCTATCTATCTATCTATCTATCTATCTATCTATCTATCTATCTATCTATCTATCTATCTATCTATCTATCTATCTATCTATCTATTTATATATCTATCTATCTATCTACCTATCTTCCTATCTACTTATCTACCTGTCTACCTGTCTACCTAGCTACCTAGCTATCTACCTAGCTACCTAGCTACCTACCTACCCACCCACACACCCACATCTGTCCGTTCGTCCGTCCGTCCTTCCGTCCGTCCGTCCGTCCGTCTGTCTGTCTGTCTGTCTGTCTATCTATCTATATATCTATCTATCTATCTATTTAACTATAACCACATAAGCCACATGAGAAACGGAATTAATCTGGACGCGTGATGAACTAACATAAGATGGACATCGGAGGAATTTCTCTAATCTTATCTCTCATATTTTGCTGTAAGGATTCGTATGATTGAAAGACTATCGGTTTTCGAGCTATGAGACATTTGGTTGCTTGATATGCAGTCATTCAAACAACATTCAAACAACATTCAAACAACATTCAAACAACATTCAAACAACATTCTTCTTGTTCTTGACCTATATCGTGTTGTTTCTATTTCCTTGATGTATGTTCTCTCTACTCCGGTCAACACAGGTTCATTAATTGACCGAATCTTTTCAGTCTCTGTTATTTCAATATATTTGACCACATATTGTTCCAATATTTCTTGTAATCTCTTCATTCCTCACGTGATCTCTTCTTGTTCTGTTTTGCTGCACTCACGTGATCATATGCTTCTTGTTCTGTTTTGCTGCTTTTCCTAGGCATCTCATTTCATACGTGGTTTATATATCTCATTTCTTCGTCATCGGGGAATTATTTGGTAGGCAACAAAACTAAGAATTTGAGGCAGACAAGCATAAAGCTAAAGACTTCAGATATGCCATACAACATACAACATCAAACTTAAGACAGGAGATATGTCAGACAATATACAACATATAACGTAAGACTGGAGAAATGACATACAACATATAACTTACGACTGAAAATATAGCATACAACATACAACATACAGCATATACCTTAAGACTGGAGATATCCCATACAACATACAACATACAACATACAACATACAACATACAACATACAACATATCACTGTATAGATGAGTGTTGGGCAGATTGTCATTGAAAGATAATCCTAGATACACATAGTAATATCATCTACTTAAAGTATAATGTAGCTTGTGGGTGTGTGGTAGCCTTGTGTGTGTGTGGTAGGCTTGTGTGTGCGGTAGGCTTGTGTGTTTGGTAGGCGTGCGTGTGTAGTAGGCCTGTGTGTGTGTGGTAAGTTTGTATTTGTGGTAAGCTTTGTGTGTGTGGGTGGTAGGAGTGTGTGTGTGGTAGGCATGTGTGTTTGTGGTAGGCTTGTGTGTATGGTAGGCTTGTGTGTGTGGTAGGATTGTGTGTGGTAGGCGTGTGTGTGTGGTAGGCCTGTGTGTGTAGTAGGCTTGTGTGTGTGGTAGGCTGTCACGGGTAAGTCCCGCAAACATCTGAACTTCAATGGGGTAATGCCAGGATATTCGAGACGAGATTAATGGATTAAAGAGAATGCTACTGATGACCATCCTAAAGTGCCGTATTCTTTTTCTGCTTTCGTTCTCAAACTCCTGCACATTGGCAGGATGTTGTCCGGAGAATGGAATGCGTTGTGTTATGGTTAACAATTTTGCTTCGATATCTGCGCATTTCGGCCAGACACATCAGACTTCAACATGGATTCTGTGTCACTTTGACCCTATATGGGATGGGACAACAAATTCACCCCATAATATCCTTAGCCGTATACTACGTTATGCATTGAAGGTAAACAGTGTTGTTATTATGTGCTCCCATTTTTGTAATTCCAAGTAACATATTGACACCCAATGCACCAACCATATTTTTGCAGCAAATAACCAAATCATTTCGAAAAGCAGCACTCAAACACACAATGACTATTCAGTCTTGAAGAGACCAGGAGAATTGTCGCATTATGTCCACAAGTGAATACATGTCCTTATTTTGAGAATACGATTTCAAAGTTGGTTATTATCCTAATGTTGGTGTACTTTCAAAAACTGAGCATTATCTTACTTTTCGGAATATGTAGGTTAGAACCGACGTACAACCTTGAAGAAATACGTAATAAAAGAGTTAATTGAATGTCGCAAGTGTCATCTATTCTCTTCAGGAAACTACACGACTTGGACACAGCATCTCAGATGATACTATTCAACTAAGACGCAGGTTCCACCAAGTTGGCTAACTTCATCAAATAAACATACGGCTGAAAATAATGTGGAGTTCTCCGTGAAGATTTCTTGACGAACTCTATTCAGATCAGATACGAACTAGAATCTGACAGGAATGTAATTTTACAATTTACAATTTTACAATTTACATATGAATATCCTAACCGGGTTTCAAGTATGTGAACCAATGTTCACCAGTACAGCTCGACAATGTGCTAGGTGATGCATGTTTCATAGACTGGGTTATCAGCGAAACAATAGTAGACAACTTTTTGTTGACTTATTTGTAATTTTGAGACAACTATGTGTCTTAGATGTTGTACAGCACATTACATTATATTCAACAACAACCAAAGGTATTATTGTCCAACAACTATCACAGATATTGTTGTCCAACAACTGTTACATATATTGTTGTCCAACAACTGTTACAGATATTGTTGTCCAACAACTGTTACAGATATTGTTGTCCAACAACTGTTACAGATATTGTTGTACCTCAACTATCACAGATATTGTTGTCCACCAACTATCACAGATATTGTTGTCCAACAACTGTTACAGATATTGTTGTCCAACAACTATCACAGATATTGTTGTACCTCAACTATCACAGATATTGTTGTCCAACAACTGTTACAGATATTGTTGTCCAACAACTGTTACAGATATTGTTGTCCAACAACTGTTACAGATATTGTTGTCCAACAACTGTTACAGATATTGTTGTCCAACAACTGTTACAGATATTGTTGTACCTCAACTATCACAGATATTGTTGTACCTCAACTATCACAGATATTGTTGTCCACCAACTATCACAGATATTGTTGTCCAACAACTGTTACAGATATTGTTGTCCAACAACTATCACAGATATTGTTGTACCTCAACTATCACAGATATTGTTGTCCAACAACTGTTACAGATATTGTTGTCCAACAACTGTTACAGATATTGTTGTCCAACAACTGTTACAGATATTGTTGTCCAACAACTGTTACAGATATTGTTGTCCAACAACTGTTACAGATATTGTTGTACCTCAACTATCACAGATATTGTTGTCCACCAACTATCACAGATATTGTTGTACCTCAACTATCACAGATATTGTTGTACCTCAACTATCACAGATATTGTTGTCCAACAACTATCACAGATATTGTTGTACCTCAACTATCACAGATATTGTTGTCCAACAACTGTTACAGATATTGCTGTACAACAAATGTTACAGATATTGCTGTACCTCAACTATCACAGATATTGTTGTACCTCAACTATCACAGATATTGTTGTCCAACAACTATCACAGATATTGTTGTCCAACAACTATCACAGATATTGTTGTCCAACAACTACGATGCGGTATAGAAATGAGTTATGTCCGTACAGACGGGATATAGAATTTAATTAGGTACGGATTGATAGGTATATAGCAATTCGTTAGATACGGGCAGATTCAGATATGTGACATAAGTTGGTACATACAGACATGGACATAGAATTTAGTTTGGTACATACAGATAGAGAGATAGAAATTAGGTACGGAGTGATAAACACACGTATTTCAGTATTCGCTTTTTTATCGTGTTCAACCATTACGTTCAATCATCACTTTCAACCATTTCAACCATCACGCTCAACCATCACTTTCAACCATCACGCTAAACCATCACAATAAACCATCACGTTCAACCATCACTTTCAACCATCACGTTCAACCATCACTTTCAACCATCACTTTCAACCATCACTTTCAACCATCACTTTCAACCATCACTTTCAACCATCACGTTCAACAATGATGTTCAACCATCATGTTCAACAATGACGTTCAACCATCACATTGAACAATGACGATCAACCATCACGTTCAACAATGACTTTCAAACATCACGTTCAACAATGACGTTCAACCATCAAGCTCAACAATGACGTTCAACCATCACGTTCAACCATCATGTTCAACAATGAGTTTCAACCATCACGTTCAACAATGATGTTCAACCATCACGTTCAACCATCATGTTCAACAATGACGTTCAGCCATCACGTTCAACAATGACATGCAACCATCACGTTCAACAATGACGTTCAACCATCACGTTCAGCAATGACGTTCAACAATGACGTTCAACCATCACGTTCAAAAATGACTTTCAACCTTGACGTTCAACAATGACGTTCAACCATCACGCTCAACAATGACGTTCAACCATCACGTTCAACCATCACGTTCAACAATGATGTTCAACCATCACGCTTAACCATCATGTTCAACAATGACGTTCAACCATCACGTTCAACAATGATGTTCAACCATCACGTTCAACCATCATGTTCAACAATGACGTTTAACCATCACGTTCAACAATGATGTTCAACCATCACGTTAAATTCTCATCTATTTGTCTGTGCTCATACAATCTATTTCCTCAGAAACGGTTTCAACATTTTTTACAACGCTAATAGAGCTGTGAGATTTGAACAACATTTTTTTCAACGCTAATAGAGCTGTGAGATTTGAACAACATTTTTTACAACGCTAATAGAGCTGTGAGATTTGAACAACATTTTTTACAACGCTAATAGAGCTGTGAGATTTGAAGAAAATACCAGAATATCTCAGGAAAGAAAGACATTATGAAAATAAAAGGAAACATAGCGTGTATTATATACAGTCACATATTGAATGAGTTCTAGATATCCTGGCTGAACTGAGGCTTGTCAGTTTTCAATTGACAATCCATAAAACGTATAATCTGTCGCGATGGTAGAGCTTCGGAATGGATGCATCAACATGCAATCATCATCACTATGTGTTTATTCAGCGATCTTCATAATTGTATGATACACAATTCAATACTTGTGTGTTGTCTGCCCATATTATTCGGTGTCTTTCTCTGCTTTTTTCATTTTCGGTTGTTCAACCCATGCAAGTGTTAAACCCATGCAAGTAATCAAGCCAAGCAGGTGTTCAACTCATGCAATTGTCCTACCAATACAAGTGTTGATCCCATTCAAGTGCTCGGCCCATGCAAGTGTTCAGCATATACTTGCTTTCACCCTATGAAAGTTTTCACATTTTCCTATGCAAATAATCAAATCAGACAAGCGTTCAACCAAGGCTAGTGTTCAACCATTAAGTGTTCAACCAAGACAAGTGCTCAACAAATGGAAATGTGTTCAACTAGGCAGGTGTTTAACCAAGGCAAGTGTTCATTTCACGAAATTTATTAACCACTGCAAGTTTTCATCTGATGCACTTGTTCAACCCCAAGCACGTATTCAACCCAGGCACGTTTTCAACACATTCCTATGTTCAACTCATACACGTATTTAAGTCATGCATGTATTCAAGTCAAACAATTATTCAAGGCATGCAGTTGTTCAACCCAGGTATTTGTTCAACTCATGCAAGTATTTAAGCTATGCAAGTGGTTAACCAAGTTTTCGTCGATTTAATATTTTCTATTGTTCTCACACCCCTACCGGATCTACGTTACATCAAGAGCATGGATGGTAGTCCTGCTAGACAACAAGAGCATGGATGGTAGTCCTGCTAGACAACAAGAGCATGGATGGTAGTCCTGCTAGACAACAAGAGCATGGATGGTAGTCCTGCTAGACAACAAGAGCATGGATGGTAGTTCTGCTAGACAACAAGAGCATGGATGGTAGTTCTGCTAGACAACAAGAGCATGGATGGTAGTTCTGATAGACAACAAGAGCATGGATGGTAGTCCTGCTAGACAACAAGAGCATGGATGGTAGTCCTGCTAGACAACAAGAGCATGGATGGTAGTTCTGCTAGACAACACGAGCATGGATGGTAGTTCTGCTAGACAACAAGAGGATGGATGGTAGTTCTGCTAGACAACAAGAGCATGGATGGTAGTTCTGCTAGACAACAAGAGCATGGATGGTAGTTCTGCTAGACAACAAGATCATGGATGGTAGTTCTGCTAGACAACAAGAGCATGGATGGTAGTTCTGCTAGACAACAAGAGCATGGATGGTAGTTCTGCTAGACAACAAGAGCATGGATGGTAGTTCTGCTAGACAACAAGAGGATGGATGGTAGTTCTGCTAGACAACAAGAGCATGGATGGTAGTTCTGCTAGACAACAAGAGCATGGATGGTAGTTCTGCTAGACAACAAGAGCATGGATGGTAGTTCTGCTAGACAACAAGAGGATGGATGGTAGTTCTGCTAGACAACAAGAGCATGGATGGTAGTTCTGCTAGACAACAAGAGCATGGATGGTAGTTCTGCTAGACAACAAGAGCATGGATGGTAGTTCTGCTAGACAACAAGAGGATGGATGGTAGTTCTGCTAGACAACAAGAGCATGGATGGTAGTTCTGCTAGACAACAAGAGCATGGATGGTAGTTCTGCTAGACAACAAGAGGATGGATGGTAGTTCTGCTAGACAACAAGACCATAGATGAACCTGCCAAGCAACGAGTCCATGGCTGTTCCGGCTAGACAAAAAGTAAATGAATGGTCCTGCTAAACAACAATTCATGATGTCACAATAATAGATAGTAGTCCTGCTAGACAACCTGACCATACATGGTTCTGCTCGACAAAAAAGTCCATGGATGAACCTGTTAAATAACAAAACCATGGATGGCTCTGCTAGATGACGTCCATGCATGGTCTTGATAGACAACAAGTCCATGGATGGTCCTGCAAGACAACAAGTCCATGGATGGTCCTGCAAAACAACAAGTCCATGGATGGTTCTGCAAGACAACAAGTCCATAGATGGTCCTGCAGGACAACAGATCATGGACAGTTCTTCTAGATGATAAGTCAAATGGATGGTTTATATAACTTTATTTATATAACTTGTATTAGAAATCATGTTTATATAATTTATATTCGAATATATGTTTATATAACTATATTTGAATCTATGTTTATACAAGTGGTAATCGAATCTGTTTATATAACTTGTATTTGAAGCCATGTATTAGCCCATGTATTGTGTCTACAGCGAGTATCCAACCCTTACAAACATACAAGCTAATAGAGATTACTAGACAGTTCTGAATTGTAATCCACTATCATATGCGTGATATTTATACTCTCATACACTCTCATACATGTGATATTTATACTCTCATACATGTGATATTTATACTCTCAAACATGTGATATTTATACTCTCATACACTCTCATACATGTGATATTTATACTCTCATACATGTGATATTTATACTCTCAAACATGTGATATTTATACTCTCATACATGTGATATTTATACTCTCATACATGTGATATTTATACTCTCATACATGTGATATTTATACTCTCAAACGTGTGATATTTATACTCTCAAACATGTGATATTTATACTCCCATACAGGTGATATGTGTGTGGTA
This sequence comes from Meghimatium bilineatum, assembly GCA_034231615.1. Lineage (NCBI taxonomy): Eukaryota > Metazoa > Mollusca > Gastropoda > Stylommatophora > Philomycidae > Meghimatium > Meghimatium bilineatum. The sequence goes on along the minus strand of CM067308.1, from coordinate 685,928 downwards.
CTACGTTTCCGTACTAGATAAAGTCTTGATCAAGTTTCCGTACTAGATGAAGTCTTGATCAAGTCTCCGTACTAGATGAAGTCTTGATCAAGCGTTTCCGTACTAGATGGAGTCTTGATCAAGTTTCTGTACTAGATGAAGTCTTGATCAAGTTTCTGTACTAGATGAAGTCTTGATCAAGCGTTTCCGTACTTGATGAAGTCTTGATCAAGTCTCCGTACTAGATGAAGTCTTGATCAAGTTTCTGTACTAGATGAAGTCTTGATCAAGTTTCTGTACTAGATGAAGTCTTGATCAAGTTTCTGTACTAGATGAAGTCTTGATCAAGCATTTCCGTACTAGATGAAGTCTTGATCAAGTCTCCGTACTAGATGAAGTCTTGATCAAGTTTCTGTACTAGATGAAGTCTTGATCAAGTTTCTGTACTAGATGAAGTCTTGATCAAGTTTCTGTACTAGATGAAGTCTTGATCAAGCGTTTCCGTACTAGATGAAGTCTTGATCAAGTCTCCGTACTAGATGAAGTCTTGATCAAGCGTTTCCGTACTAGATGAAGTCTTGATCAAGTCTCCGTACTAGATGAAGTCTTGATCAAGTCTCCGTACTTGATGAAGTCTTGATCAAGTTTCTGTACTAGATGAAGTCTTGATCAAGTTTCCGTATTCGATGAAGTCTTGATCAAGTTTCCGTACTTGATGAAGTCTTGATGAAGTCTTCATGAAGTCTTGATAAAGTTTCCGTACTAGATGAAGTCTTGATGAAGTCTTGATGAAATCTTGATGAAGTCATGATGAAGTCTTGATGAAGCAGGAAAAGCTACAAGCGGTTTATATCATCTATTTCCAACTCTATTACCCCCCCCTTTCTGTTACTTTATTAATTACCGGCCATCACTGCACACACGACATTCCCACAAATGCTCTATTTGCCATTCAGTAAGCCATCTGTTCCTTCTCACAATCCCGCTGGATCTCTCATGAAGCAAGACAATGTGGTCCATCTCACAATCCCGCTGGATCTCTCATGTAGCTAGACATTGGGGTCCTACTAGATTTCCAGCAGAAAATAGTCTAGAGAATGAGAACGCTTTGTGTAGCCGTTTCGTTTGTGTTTATAGCTGACACATCCGTCTTTGGCGAATCCTGGAGATCCTTCTCTTCTTATTCTTCGTTCGTTCTCAAACTCCTGCATATGTGCAGGATGTAGTCATGAGAATGGAATGCATTGTGTCACGACTTGCAGCATTGATGCGATTTCTGCGCATTTCGGTTCTGACATATGCTTCAAGGTGACTTTGGGTTATTTTGAACCTAATGAGATGGGCAGCCAACTCCACCCTATAACCTCCTTAGTCGTCTCGTTACGACATGCATGAAAGGTAATCCTTAATGCTATTCTGCTCTACCTCTCAGGCCTCTACAAGAGACGGGGGGAGGGGGGGGGGTATCAGGAGATTTAAGATACAGACAGATTTAAGGGACTCAATATTTCGCAGTACTTCTAAATTTTGGTAACACTTGTAGCTATTGTTTGTTTGTGTGTGTGACGCATGGTCGAGAGATTAGAGCGTTGGTCTCACACCCATGAGGTTTCCGGCAAGGACTGCATTTTTTTATGTCGAAAGATAACTTTTAAAAGTCACCCTGTACACGACGTGGCGACAGCAAGAACATGTGGCCATTATCACACAGCTACAACATCCCTTCCTCCAAAATCCTAACTGGAAAAACGTGCAGTATTTGACAGTTTTTATTTCGTACCTATTTATGTTTTTCAATTATACTGATCTGTGTTGCCCAGCTCTCCTATTTTTTATGGGCGTTGCATTGTTACCTGTCACTAGATATTTATCTTTACATTCAACACATTGAGTTCATGCCCCTTTATTTACACCGAATCTGCGGCGGAATAATTGATTTAACAATCACACGGCAAACAGAAACGGAAAATTATGCAATGTAAATAATGTCGCAATTGACAAGTCAGACAATCTCTGAAAGAAACATCCATTAACTCAATAATCATAATGCATTATTTATTTACTTGATAATTGTGCTCAAATTGATGTTTCACAAATTGATTATGTGCTGCTAGATGATGCTTGTGTACTTTATTTTCAATTCCTCAATACTTCTGTCATAGTTATTTCCCGACACTGGGGTAGCTTCAAACATTTCCCACAATAATCGATCAGTGTGTGGGTAAAAGATGCTGTTATGGAGATTATATCTTTAGAAACTGCTGATCATATTGACTAAAGGACATGGCCGACGTGAACTTGCCATATTGACTAAAGGACATGGCAGACGTGAACTTGGCATATTGACTAAAGGACATGGCCGACATGAACTTGGCATATTGACTAAAGGACATGGCCGACATGAACTTGGCATATTGACTAAAGGACATGGCCGACGTGAACTTGGCATATTGATTAAAGGACATGGCCGACGTGAACTTGGCATATTGACTAAAGGACATGGCCGACGTGAACTTGGCATATTGATTAAAGGACATGGCCGACGTGAACTTGGCATATTGACTAAAGGACATGGCCGACGTGAACTTGGCATATTGATTAAAGGACATGGCCGACGTGAACTTGGCATATTGACTAAAGGACATGGCAGACGTGAACTTGGCATATTGACTAAAGGACATGGCCGACGTGAACTTGGCATATTGACTAAAGGACATGGCCGACGTGAACTTGGCATATTGATTAAAGGACATGGCCGACGTGAACTTGGCATATTGACTAAAGGACATGGCCGACGTGAACTTGGCATATTGACTAAAGGACATGGCCGACGTGAACTTGGCATATTGACTAAAGGACATGGCCGACGTGAACTTGGCATATTGACTAAAGGACATGGCCGACGTGAACTTGGCATATTGATTAAAGGACATGGCCGACGTGAACTTGGCATATTGACTAAAGGACATGGCCGACGTGAACTTGGCATATTGACTAAAGGATATGGCCGACGTGAACTTGGCATATTGACTAAAGGACATGGCCGACGTGAACTTGGCATATTGACTAAAGGACATGGCCGACGTGAACTTGGCATCTACTCTGGAAGAGAAGATACAGATGTGTGATGTGATGTTAAGTCATGGATGACTGGATATAAACATCCACAAAAAAAAACTATGATAATCAGCAAAGACACAGAAGAACAAGGGCTAAACATAAACATACATGGAGAGAAACTGCAACAAGTAAAACAGTATCAATATCTTGGACACATAGTCACATATGACGGCAGATGTGAAACAGAAGTTAAAAGGAGAATAGGAATGGCTAAAAGTACCTTCAATGACATGAGGAAATTATTAATATCTAAACAAATTACAAACAAGTAAAAAATAAGAATTATAAAATGCTACATCTATTATATATTAATGTATAGCTCAGAAACATGGACACTAAATAAACAATCAGAAGGCGGAATTGATGACTTTGAGATGTGGATCTTTACAATGCTTATTAACAATGTCTAACAATGCTTAGTACAGCATATAGTGATACCGTAATGAAGAAATCTGGGAGACACTATCAGAAGAAAACGACCAGAAAAATGGAGAACAAACAGACAGATTATACTGCATGACAATACTTGAGCACACTGATCCTTACTGGTAAAACAGTACCTCGGAAACCAAAATGTGATTGCTTTGGAACAGCCACCATATTGTTCCTACCTTGTACCGATAGATTTTGTTCATGTTCCCAAGACTGAAATGGGCAGAGATTCAAGAATGCAGATGAAGTTATCACTAATTTGCCAGACAGCTGAATGAGAGAAGTGTCAAAGTATGAGTTCCATAAATATTTATAGAAGATGTATGCCCGTTGACAAATGTGCGTAGTTCTCGAAGGGAACTACTTTAAAGAAAATATAGAGTAGATAATTTCATCCTTACATTTCTATGTAATCTACTAATTTCACTCTTACATTTCTATGTAATCTACTAATTTCACTCTTACATTTCTATGTAATCTACTAATTTCACTCTTACATTTCTATGTAATCTACTAATTTCACTCTTACATTTCTATGTAATCTACTAATTTCACTCTTACATTTCTATGTAATCTACTAATTTCACTCTTACATTTCTATGTAATCTACTAATTTCACTCTTACATTTCTATGTAATCTACTAATTTCACTCTTACATTTCTATGTAATCTACTAATTTCACTCTTACATTTCTATGTAATCTACTAATTTCACTCTTACATTTCTATGTAATCTACATTTCTATGTTCCTATGTAGGAAAATGAAATTCGTGAAATATTCTGGGATTTTACCTCTGGAGCAAGGTTAGGAAAGGGGAACAAAGATTAAAGAGTTCTGGTTGGAATTGAACACTTCATAGAACAGTTATTTACAGATGCATTCGGAAGCCTGATATGTTTGACCACAAAATACAAGTATGACATTTAAATTATAAACCAGGGTCTCTCATAGTGGGCGAGAACGCTCTATGTGGCACTGAAAGACATTAAACGCCCCATGTGACAGTGAGGGACTTCAGACGCCCCCACATGACAGTGAGGACTTCAGATGTCCCATGTGACAGTGAGGGACTTCAGACACTCCATGTCATAGTGAGAGACATCAAACGCCCCATGTGACAATGAGAGACTTCAGACAACCCATGTCACAGTGAGAGACATCAAAGTCATCATATGACAGTGAGAGACTTCAGACGGTGTGACTTAATCATTTCGGTATTGGACCACGTTACAGAACAACTAGGGAAATTACAAATTTGAATGCGTTTCAAAGTTCCCGTAAGTATATTAGGCGGTGATTGACTGCAGACGACGGTTTTATTAATAATGATACACAGACAAGATTGCTAGATGTTGCTGAATTCTTCAACGTAGAGACATAGTTGCCATCTAACCAGAGAAACAAACACCACTATCATCTTATAAATCTACATCAAAATTATGACATCGTAGATTGGGAATAGCAAATAGTTTGGGGAATATCCCAAATCATAAGTCATAAATGTTACAATCCAAATCATAAGTCATAAATGTTACAATGAAGTTCTGAGTACTCTATAAGATATAGTAAGGATATCTTCTTTATCTGGTCAAGCTAATGTAGTCGATATTATTTCCCACTAAATCTGTTAATATTTTGTTCTTGCGTGATTTATTTGTAATTTCGTGATTCTTCCATCTATTTCTACCATCTTAATTTATTTGTTTATGCAAATATAGGTTATAGATTATGTCTACTTTACTCTCTCGCCAATCCCCCATACAAACATAGCACTGTTATAATGTCATATTTGCTGGTTTCAATGATAAAGTATACCACAACACATCTCCTGTACCGTCATTATTTCTAAACCTAGACACCACATTTCCTCACTTTGTTGATGTTCTCTGATTTACTGTCCTTTCCCAAAACATTTTCAATTTGAGAAACGTCAATTGATTCCAGAATATGTCTTTTTTGTAAAACTACTTTTCTATCCGAATTTAAACCTTCGAAATTGGTTTCTCGTAACAGAAATAACTTCGATTTAAGTCGATTAAATTTAACAATCGATGAGATTGCTTGTATGATCATGCGCGCGGGTGCACTTTACAAGAACTATTGACAGTTCAACAATCGGGTGGTTTGACAGTTCAACAATCGGGTGGTTTGACAGTTCAACAATCCAATGCATTCACCATTCAACAATTGAGTGCTTTGATAGGCGAAACATTGAATAGGTTAAGTATAAATTATAAAATGTGTACACATTTAACAACAAGAGATAAAGTAGGCTAACATGAGATAAACTAGACTAACAGGAGATAAACTAGATTAACATGAGATAAACTAGACTAACAGGAGATAAACTAGACTAACAGGAGATAAAATAGATTAACATGAGATAAACTAGACTAACATGGTATACACTAGACTAACCAGATATAAACTAGACTAACAAGAGATAAACTAGGCTAACAAGATATAAACTAGACTACCATGATATACACTAGACTAACCAGATATAAACTAGACTAACAAGAGATAAACTAGACTAACAAGAGATAAACTAGACTAACATGAGATAAACTAGACTAACATGATATACACTAGACTAACCAGATATAAACTAGACTAACATGAGATAAACTAGACTAACAAGAGATAAACTAGACTAACATGAGATAAACTAGACTAACATGATATACACTAGACTAACCAGATATAAACTAGACTAACAAGAGATAAACTAGACTAACAAGATATAAACTAGACTAACATGAGATAAACTAGACTAATATGAAATAAACTAGGCTAACGTGAGATAAACTAGGCAAACATGAGATAAACTAGACTAACAAGATATAAACTAGACTAACATGAGATAAAATAGACTAACATGAAATAAACTAGGCTAACATGATATACACTAGACTAACCAGATATATTCTAGACTAACAAGATATAAACTAGACTAACATGAGATAAACTAGGCTAACATGATATACAATAGACTAACCAGATATAAACTAGACTAACAAGAGATAAACTAGACTAACAAGAGATAAACTAGACTAACAAGATATAAACTAGACTAACAAAGAAAAACTAGACTAACATGAGATAAAATAGACTAACATGAAATAAACTAGGCTAACATGATATACACTAGACTAACCAGATATAAACTAGACTAACAAGATATAAACTAGACTAACAAGAGATAAACTAGACTAACAAGATATAAACTAGACTAACAAGAGATAAACTAGACTAACATGAGATAAAATAGACTAACGTGAAATAAACTAGGCTAACATGAGATAAACTAGACTAACATGAGATAAAATAGACTAACATGAAATAAACTAGGCTAACATGAGATAAACTAGACTAACATGAGATAAAATAGACTAACAAGATATAAACTAGACTAACAAGAGATAAACTAGACTAACATGAGATAAAAGACTAACATGAAATAAACTAGGCTAACATGAGATAAACTAGGCTAACATGAGATAAACTAGGCTAACATGAGATAAACTAGACTAACAAGAGATAAACTAGACTAACATGAGATAAACTAGACTAACATGAGATAAACTAGACTAACATGAGATAAACTAGACTAAGAAGAGATAAAATAGACTAACAAGATATAAACTAGACTAACAAGAGACAAACTAGACTAACATGAAATAAACTAGGCTAACATGAGATAAACTAGACTAACATGAGATAAACTAGACTAACTTGAGATAAACTATGCTATGGCAATATAGATAATTGTCCTGCTGAAGGAGCTACAAGATGTTCCCAGAGGCATCACAACGGAAAATAATTTATTTGATGTAAGGAAGGGGTCCTGCCGCAGACTATTGTGCATCCGGAACATTTATTAAGCAATGCCAAACTACTAAAGGTAAGCGCTGTCAAGAACATCACCACAGACAGCAAAGATATTGTGTTGATAGTTACATCTCGAATAGAATATGCTAGCACAATGTAAGGCAGTCAAAGTGAGATTTTACCCAGACTAGCCTAGATCGTGTTTCTCGTCAATTGTGAGTCATTTACATGCTCAGAAAGCCACTGAAGAATATGTCGAATCTCTCAGGCTTTAATAACTGATGGTTGCCACTCTGTGTTTGTTGAGTGTTCTTTTTGAAATATAAATTTTGAGGTGTACTTTCCTGAGGTGTTCTTTCCTGTGGTGTTCTTTCCTGAGGTGTTCTTTCCTGTGGTGTTCTTTCCGTGCGAGGTAGTTCCTTACTCCACTTACCGCATTCTCCATAATGACTTGTACTCATTGATTGCAAAATGTCCCGATTGTGTAGACCCATAAAGCATTGAGAATTTCTGCTCTGTCCATAGGTTGCCCGCCAGTTATAGAAGCAGAACCAGATAGTTTGTCGGCTCAATCATTTCTTTCCACACCTGCATGCCATGGAACAAAGATGTTGCTTGACTTGTGACTCCTACTTCTCATACCAGTTTCTACATATTACATGAACTACGTACTCAACATGAACTACGTACTCAACATGAACTACGTACTCAACATGAACTACGTACTCAACATGAACTACGTACTGATCTCAACATGTATAGCTTATATTCATGCTGTATTCTACATATAATCTACTTTACTTTCATCCATTTCTCCCTATGGTGACATAGATGGTGACATAGATGGTGACATAGATGGTGACATAGATGGTGACATAGATGGTGACATAGATGATTACATATATCTATCTATTCTATAAACTATTCACTCGTCATGGTCGTAGGCGTGTCTCACAGAGTCCTCCAGCGATATTTATCTTCAATAACGGGGACGAGTGGTAAGTTTTATCTTGTCCATTCCTTCTTGTTGTCTGACCATGTTTTTTATTTTCCCTCCTCTGCTGCTTTCTCCTTCGAGCAGTCCTGTAGTATTGTTTTTGTCAAGAGATCATGCCGGCATACATCGACCAAACTACTGAAATATTGCCTACATGCTGGTGCCTACACACTTTCCTTTACATTAGTTTTGATCTATCCTAATTCCAGTTTTTGTGTTTATCCTCATCTTGACAAAGGCTGGTGGTCGAAACGTTAAATCTATGTATCCGTCATATTTGTAAACTTATATTCAACCGGTTTTGTGTTAAAATGATTTGTTGCTACAACTGAATTGTCCTAGAGAACTTTGTTGATTTGTAGAATATTTCCACTTAAACTAGAGAAGGACTTTGAATCACCGGACTACCAAGCGATTGCTGTGACCACTGCGCGGCCGCCGCTTCCTGTGCCACCTGACTGATATTAGTAGACGTAATAAGAAATATTTACTTGGACCTACCCTTACCGTCAGAGATTGTTTCACTGCCTTACGACTAATGCGAGACGTTGATTCACTGCCTTACGACTAATGCGAGACGTTGATTCACTGCCTTACGACTAATGCGAGACGTTGATTCACTGCCTTACGACTAATCCGAGACGTTGATTCACTGCCTTACGACTAATGCGAAACGTTGATTCACTGCCTTACGACTAATGCGAGACGTTGATTCACTGCCTTACGACTAATGCGAGACGTTGATTAACTGCCTTACGACTAGTGCGAGACGTTGATTCACTGCCTTACGGCTAATGCGAGACGTTGATTCACTGCCTTACGACTAATGCGAAACGTTGATTCACTGCCTTACGACTAATGCGAGACGTTGATTCACTGCCTTACGACTAATGCGAGACGTTGATTCACTGCCTTACGACTAATGCGAGACGTTGATTCACTGCCTTACAAGAGTTCATAATTTATGGACACAACGTATTGTCGCGGTGACATTTTGCTCAGACATTGGGTATGGTTGACAGTTTGATACACGAAAAAAATCTCTTATTATAATCAGAGTTCAACGTTACTAATTTACTAATAGTATTTCGTGTAAGCTGTGCTGAATCCAATTCAGATGTGCTGTCCAGTGATACAGATAAGAGGCAGTGTATTTTTCCACGGCGGTTGTTGAGTTATTGTTAAATCTGGCAATATCAATGTATGCATTATACCATTACTATAACATTATACCATTACTATAACAGACAAAAACAGAACAGAATTAAGATTCTCCACACCCAAACAAGGAACAGAGAACACAGGAATAACAGGAATAACAGGAATTGTGTGTTGATGTTTTCATAGTGGCATTCTTACAACTCTGAAGAATTATGGGTATGATGGTGTATCAATGCAGTATTGAAAGGTAATGTATGAATGTTGTGTTGACAGATGATGTATCAATGCTGTGTTGACAGATGATGTATCAATGCTGTGTTGACAGATGATGTATCAATGCTGTGTTGACAGTTGATGTATCACTGCAGTGTTGACAGATGATGTATCAATGCAGTGTTGACAGATGATGTATCAATGCAGTGTTGACAGATGATGTATCAATGCAGTGTTGACAGTTGATGTATCAATGCAGTGTTGACAGATGATGTATCAATGCAGTGTTGACAGTTGACGGCGGTATCAGTAGAGTAGTGATTACGTAATTCGCCTTGTACTCAATTGGTAGTAGGATTAATTCCAGTTCGTGATATCATGTTTACAAAGTTGGATCTTCTCCTGGTGATTGATTCCGGCTCGTGACATCATTGGATCTTCTGTTCTCAGTGTCTGCACTGATTGTCCATAAAAAAGTATATTTAGCATTAGCGAGTCTGAATAGATTGATCTTTACTGTAATATTGATCTTACATTTCCATATCATATTCAACCTTGCCATAGCAGCTATCAGCATCTAGAGTCATGTAGCTTAGCTGAATGTCATTACCCGAGTTGCCATCATCATAAATATGTAGATATTTGAAGATGATTACTTCTTCAAGTTTGTGACCGTTTAAACGAAAAATCGTGAAATCTTGCTTGCTTTCACTAGTCGCCGCTGCCACCAATTACCGCCGCCAGTAATTGATGTCTGGAGAACTTGCACTTCCTCCAGCATAATATATTCAAGATATATGTTAAAAAGTAATGAGGAAAGTATGCAACTCTGACGCACTCTTATATCCGTCACGAACAATTCAATAGTACTTACGCAGAACACATATTTTTATAAAGTTCAACTTGAACACAACGGACTATCGCTAAAACTATGGGGTTATGAGGTGTAAACAAGGAAATATACAAATTATCATACACAAAACATTATCAACGTTTCGAACCGTTAGGCCTTTCTCAAGAATATACAAAATAAACAGAGAAAAACAATGAAAGCAGAAAAACCAATGTTACCACCACAGAAGCACTAGATACACTATTGACATGTAAGAAATAAACGTTCAAGGTGAGCATGATCTATGTGGAAGTATGTAGTCATGGAAGCGGATTTTCTTTTCTTCTTCTTCTGCGTTCGTTCTCAAACTCCTGCAGATTAGCACGATGTAGTCCGGAGAACGGAATGCATTGTGTCATGGTTTACAGCATTGCTGCGATATCTGCGCCTTTCGGCCTGACACATCCGGCTTCAGCATGGCTTTGGGTCACTGACCCTATATGGGATGGGACAGCCAACTCCATCCTATAACCCCCTTAGTCGCCTTTTACGACTTGCATGGAAGGTAAACAGTGTTGCTATTCTTTGCTCCCCATTTGGGCCCCGGCAACACACGGGCGGGATTTTCTTTTAAATTAGACGCTATAAGATAATAGATATAACAAATTATTACCCAATACAACACGGACAGCAATACAACACGGACAGCAATACAACACGGACAGCAATACAACACGGACAGCAATACAATAAGGACCACACCAGCACAATTTTAAACAAATGAATGTTCAGAGTTAAGTCCAAAAGGCTTGAGGGTACCAAACTCAAAGTTAAATCGATTTTCAAGAGTGTACTTAGATCTGTCCTCCGTGGTGTAGGATATGAGGGCAGTGACCTGGATATCGAGGGCACCATGATGACCATCACCATTGAAATGAATGGCGACAGGGGTAGAAATACAGGGGTAGAAATACAGGGATAGAAATACAGGGGTAGAAATGGTAGACAGGGTTTCCATGACTAAATATTTCTACCTAAATCATTGTCACCTTGAACTTTGTATTATTTACATTCCAATAGTATATCTAGTGCCTCTGTGGTATTAACGTTGTTTTTACTGTTTTCATTATTTGTTTCATATATTCTTGAGAAAGATCTATTGGTTCGAAATGTTGAAATGTCTTGTGTATTTTCTTGTGTATGTTTTCGTGTTTACGCATCATGCCCCTTAGCGATAGTCCGTTGTGTTCAAGTGAAACTTTCAAAACTCTGTGTTCTACGTAGATACTATTGTTATTCCGTTTCACGCAGTATTACCTTATATTGATTGTAATTCACTATGGCAGGTGAGTTTCACGCAGTATTACCTTATATTGATTGTAATTCACTATGGCAGGTGAGTTTCACGCAGTATTACCTTATATTGATTGTAATTCACTATGGCAGGTGAGTTTCACGCAGTATTACCTTATATTGATTGTAATTCACTATGGCAGGTGAGTTTCACGCAGTATTACCTTATAATGATTGTAATTCACTATGGCAGGTGAGTTTCACGCAGTATTACCTTATATTGATTGTAATTCACTATGGCAGGTGAGTTTCACGCAGTATTACCTTATGTTGATTGTAATTCACTATGGCAGGTGAGTGTCACGCTGTATTACCTTATATTGATTGTAATTCACTATGGCAGGTGAGTGTCACGAGACCTAAAATAATACGATGTGTTTATCCCATCAAACTAATTCGAGGTGTTGCTAAGTGTTTTATTGTCTTCATTTATTTCATTCCATTGTGTTTTATAATTAAACATTCATAGGAAGTATCGTTCTATGAATATTGTCTAGTATCGCTTATGATTATTGTCTATGACGTGTGTCTATGACATGCGTATGTGACTTGTGTCTATGACTTGTGTCTATGACTTTTGTCTGTGACTGTGTCTATGGCTTGTGTCTGTGACTTGTGTCTATGACTTGTGTCTGTGACGTGTCTGTTACTTGTGTCTGTTACTTGTGTCTATGACTTGTGTCTGTGACTTGTGTCTATGACGTGTGTCTATGACTTATGTCTGTGACGTGTGACTTGTGTCTGTGACTTATGTCTATAACTTGTGTCTGTGACTTGTGTCTATAACGTGTGTCTGTGACTTGTGTCTATGACTTTTGTCTGTGACTTGTGTCTATGACTTGTGTCTGTGACGTGTCTGTTACTTGTGTCTGTTACTTGTGTCTATGACTTGTGTCTGTGACTTGTGTCTATGACGTGTGTCTATGACTTATGTCTGTGACGTGTGACTTGTGTCTGTGACTTATGTCTATAACTTGTGTCTGTGACTTGTGTCTATAACGTGTGTCTGTGACTTGTGTCTATGACTTTTGTCTGTGACTGTGTCTATGGCTTGTGTCTGTGACTTGTGTCTATGACTTGTGTCTGTGACGTGTCTATGACTTGTGTCTGTGACGTGTCTGTGACTTGTGTCTGTGACTTGTGTCTATGGCTTGTATGTGGTGTTAAAGATTATCCTATACTTCTATTCTGTTTTCAAGTATATATTTAGCGACATCACTTCTATCCGACGCTTTTAATTATGTGCCTGTGACATAATGACACGTGATACGTTTCAAGTGTTGATAGCTTTTCTGTCGTGAGTTGAAATGTGCAATGACAGAAAACCAACATTTTCCCAATTTATCAGAAATCAATACTGGTATCAACGCATATGCTAGATTGATGTAGGAAAGCCGACTGTGTACAGTTTTCTGTTGTTTCTACTTGTCGGCTAAACAATAAATTAGAGTTTGGCATTAAAATTCCAATAAGGCAATTTGTTGGACTCTGTGGACTTGGCCGAGTCAACAGACAAGACGATCATTAGAGTTGAACAAGATGTAGATTTATGCCTCTCCTTGTCCAGTGTTTACTTAAACAGCAAAGGTTATTGTGATATATTTTGCTGTAAAGTGTATGTATGTACTGCACGCATTTATTTCTTAAATTTATTTATACCGTTGTCATCATTAGTTAACGTACACAAAACAGAAGTTATGAAAATTAGCAAGCCTGCAACAGCAATGAATATAACAATAGATAACACCAAAGTGAAACATGCTAAAGAATTTCAATATCTAGACAGCATTTCTTCAGAAAAAGGAAGACTAGACAGAGAAGTAGAAACAAGGTGACAGAAAGCAAATATAGTAACTTACCAACTTTTACCCACTAATTCTCCGCTCAAAGATCAAGATGGAAATAAAAAGACACAAAATATCTACAATATTTACACCAACACTCTCTGCTACCAATATCTACAATATCTACAACATCTACAACATCTACAATATCTACAATATCTACAATATCTACAATATCTACAATATCTACAATATCTACAATATCTACAACATCTACAACATCTACAATATCTACAATATTTACACCAACACTCTCTGCTACCAATATCTACAATATCTACAATATCTACAATATCTACAATATCTACAACATCTACAACATCTACAATATCTACAATATTTACACCAACACTCTCTGCTACCAATATCTACAATATCTACAATATCTACAATATCTACAATATTTACACCAACACTCTCTGCTACCAATGTCAAACATAGTCTTTAACTGCTTCGCAGCAGAGAAAAATCATTACATGTGAAATGAAATGTCTGAAAAAATATGCTATGATTACTAAGCTGAAGAAAAGAAGAAATTAGGAAAACAGTAGACGTATAAATGATGTATTGAATGTATTGAAAGACAACAAGTAAAATAGTTCGGACACTTTATGAGAATGTAGTGAAACCAAAAACTGACATAGTCAAGTTTTCTTAGAACATTCAGTCTCAGGATCTCACCCTTGTCTGGTCACTTACATATGGGTCCAACTAGAAGGGTTGCAGAATAGTGAGAGATTAGAGCGTTAGTCTCACATTATTACGCTCCATGGTTCCACTCTTGGTATGACTGGGTTATATGTCAGGGAGTAAACTCTAAAGCACCATTTATGTGACGGGAGACAGAAAGAGCAGGTGGTCTTGCCCACTCGAATCAACTGCCACCTCCCTTCCACTCAGTAACGGGAAGCATGCAGTATTAACATTTTGTTTCTGAAAAGTTGTTTCATCAATAATAATAATAGAACGGTAAGGGAATTCAATATATTGCTACTTTCTATAACTAATTAGCGTGACTTCATATTACACGTGAATGCAGTCAAGCAGAGCGAAGCTGACACACGATTCATTCGTGGTAGACAGCAAGGTGGAAAATTAGAAAGTGCTGCCAGAACTCTGTAAAGACCTCACTGAAAGCCTTTAAACTAGACCAACATACTTGGGAAGAACTTGCACAAAATATAGCTACATGGCACTACGCAGTTTAAAAACAGGGTGCAGTTTCTTGTGAAAACATGAGAAATGAATCACCTCAATAGCGGAAAGTAGCTAGAAAGTCACGGGTTGACCACAAAAAACCCCCATCTACAGTGGTCAATCCATGCCCAAACAACTAGTAACATTGTGGGCCTGAATAATTAGCGATGAACGAATTCATTATCACAGACATCAGTTTACCTGACTTTCTTACAGTAGATGTTAGATAAATGTCCATCATGGTCATGTGATAGATCAACAACAGGTCGTGATGACATGTGTCGACTCACTTGCGATGTCATGATTTCAACTGATAGTTTAGTTTTACAATCAGCGAAGACCGTAAAAACATATATTACAAATTGTTGAAAATGTCTAGATTTAACATCTTGAATCTAAACAAAGACTTCTGACATCGAGACGAACCACTAAATCATACAGATTAATGTTTCCCAAACTCGTCTATATAGACATCCGGGGATCGATTTCCACTTGAAGTGTGTCTATGTTAGCGATGAATCACATTGGAGTTGTTCGAAATGTACATGTGGGTCCACGTGAGTGCATTCCATTTAGGCAGGTCATCATCAACATTTAGGCAGGTCATCATCACCATTTTGCAGGTCATCATCAACATTTAGCTGTTCCGTAAATATCTTATTGCGCATAACACAGATTATCATCATCATTAAGTGCCATCTCCGCAACGAAGGTTGGCTGCAACAGACCTCCAACATTCCATGTCTCTTGTCCTGCTAGTGCCCTCTGCTAGACTGTAACCTGTCCATCTCGCGATGTTACTCCCAAACTTGTATCTCTGCCTACCTCTTACTCGCTTCCCCTCGACTTTACCCTCAAGTGAGGCCTTCAACACGGTTTCGTGTCAGTTAATGTGGCCAAAATATTTTATTTGCCTGATCTTTAATTCTCTTAATAAATATGTGTGCATATTAAGTGTTATTAGAACCTCTTTATTTGTTTTCTTCTCTCTCATGATCTTCTCCCTATTCTTCTATATACCCACATCTCAAAGGTATCAATTCTGTATTCTAATTGTTTGTTTATTGTCCATGTATCTGAGCCTTACATTAATATAGAATAGATGTGACATTTTATAATTCTCATTTTAAGCGTGTTTGTCATTTGTACAGATGTTAATATTATAATATTGTTCTCTATAAATATCTCTGAATATGTGCATGGGTTTCTGTAGAATGAAATAGTGTGAAAGTGTTGATGACGTATATTGTTTGTGTTGTTTTTGTGTGTGTTCTTAGTATGATACAGAATAGTTGATTTCTTATTGTGAATGAATACGTTTTAATAAAAAATAGTGATAAAAAGAACACAAATGCGTCATTCCTTAGAACAGTTGTTAGCAGTTAAATTAAACACACTTCATGACACAGAAGTAACATTATAATCCATACATGTGTTTATGATGCATAGCAGAAGCGTCACAGGAAATAATGACACAATTATTTTAAGAGTACGAAATATTGTTCTCCATAAATGAAATGACAGTGAAAGTCACGCACGCCAGATAAACAGACGAATTTTACAGGTCGGTATTATATTGTTCCACCGCCCGCATGTTGCCGGGGCCCGAAAGGGGAGCAAAGAATAGCAACACTGTTTACCTCCATGCATGTCGTAAAAGGCGACTAAGGAGGGAGGTTATGGGATGGAGTTGGCTGCCCCATTCCATATAGGGTCAGTGGCCCACAGCCATGCTGAAGTCGGATGTGTCAGGCTGAAAGTGCAGATATCTCAGCAATGCTGTAAACCATGACTCAACGCATTCCGTTCTCTGGACTATATCCTGCTAATCTACGGGAGTTTGAGAATGAACGAAGAAGAAGAAGATATTGTTCCACATGCAAGGATTTTTCATCCAGCCCAATAATTGTTTCCATTTACTTTTTTCCAATGAAATTGGGAATGTTTTCACTAGCAGAAGTGCATATTGCAGTAGCAGAATACCTTTCTCACGGCAGTACCAGGATACCCCATTGATTACTGTTGGTTACGGTTTGAACTAGAAAGTGAATGGTTTCCATAGATGGACAGTTACAAGAGTGGTTAGTAGGTATGTTTGAAAATATATTTATATTTACCATACATTGAGAGGTCAACCCTGACAGAAAACCCCCATTGTCTAGCGGGTTAGCACGGGAGTGCCCCAGCTAAGGGAATTAAGCCTTCCTTAAAAAATCCGATGGAATACCCTAAGGCAGTTGATGGTAGCATCAGATGTTCATCTGGCATCTTCTGCAGTCCTATTTGATTCCAAGCGTATATACTTTGCCTTTCCCTCAGACAACATCAACTGAACCGACAAGAAGTTAGTGCAAATTTGGCAAATATAAACTGCCCAGACTTAGAAAAAACACATCAACAGCGGAACAGAAACAAACACATATTGCTTCTTCTATTTATGCTTCAAGTCCGTCAATAAGACGCAACGGGTCGTACACATTGTGAAGCTCCTCTTAATCTTCTTTGTCTTCACTATTTCAGCATTAACATATATATTGTAGTTCTTAATCGAGTTTTAAAATGTTTATTTCAGTTAATGTTCGGGCTTTAGAATGTATATTTCAGTTAATGTTCGGGCTTTAGAATGTTTATTTCAGTTAATGTTCGGGCTTTACAATGTTTATTTCAGTTAATGTTCGGGCTTTAGAATGTATATTTTAGTTCTAGAAGATTGACTGTAAATCTCCATTGTAGTAAGACTAGCTTTAAATTGTCTATTTTAATTATAAAATTAGCCTTAAAATGTATATTTTAGGTCTAATACTAGTGTAAAATGTCTATTTTAGGTCTAATACTACCTTTAAAATGTCTATTTAAGTTCTAGGACTAACGTTAAAATGTCTGTTATGTCTAAAATGTCTATTGTAATTCTAAGACAAAATTTAAT
Source organism: Meghimatium bilineatum (assembly GCA_034231615.1). NCBI lineage: Eukaryota > Metazoa > Mollusca > Gastropoda > Stylommatophora > Philomycidae > Meghimatium > Meghimatium bilineatum. Next base: position 668,041 of record CM067308.1, on the reverse strand, counting down.
ATGTCTATTTTAAAACACTGGCTTAAAATGAATAAATTGTATATAATTTTTCCATTAAATTTTAGACAGATTTCCAGTCAATACAAAAGACAGTTTGTCCTTTCTTTCAAATAGTCTAATTATATTTGTGCCCTTTGCAACGATCAGATACCGATATTCATTTTGTCAAAATAAAACGTAACTGTATAGAACTACTATCGTAGGAATGTCTATTCCATTTTCTGAATATCAATTTCATAATCTCTGAAATGACACCAACGTTACCTGGCAATAAATCAGCAACTCAGATTACATGGAGGAAATAACTTCCGGGTGCAATAAATCAACAGGATATGTGATCTCATCAATAATAGACTTGCAGTTGCGAGATATCTGTATATCCACACAGAAATTGTTTTGGACGTGACAAATGAGGTCTGCAACATGATTGGACACTGAGATGATACATTCGTTTCCTTGCCTGTCCAAGAGCTTCACAATACAATTATACTAATACAAAATATCTATGTTTCTCAGGAAGTAAGAGTCAATATTTAATTAGATATAACGGAAGAAAAGTGTGACATTGGTATTATTTGGATAGTAAAATACGTATTACAGACGTGGCCAGGATGTAGAATATATATATGATTGTCTGATATGGCGATGTCCAACTAGATTTCAGTAACATTTACATACTGCTAGGGGTAGCACTTTCCTGAATAATCACTGACGAGAAGCATGCAGTGTTGACAGTTTTAATAAGATTCTGGAAACATTGGATGACATTTGATTTGAACAGACAGAGAGTGCAGAAGAGTGCGTGTATTACGATAATGATTTAAAAAATTCAGCATATTGTGTGGAACGAACCACTGTCTGTATTTTATAAAATTTGAAATAAAGATAGCCGGTGTTGTATCCTATAGTATATGTTGATACATGGAGAGATTTAGCTAGTGCTACTATAGGGTAATGCCACCTTCTGAGAAGTGCTATCTTGTGCTGCATGGATAGATTTAATTAGTGTTACTATAGGGTAATGCACCCTTGTGAGAAGTGTTATCTTGTGCTGCATGGATAGATTTAGTTAGTGTTATTATAGGGCAATGCACCCTTGTGAGAAGTGTTACCTTGTGCTGCATGGATAGATTTAGTTAGTGTTACTATAGGGCAATGCACCCTTGTGAGAAGTGTTATCTTGTGCTACATGAAGAGATTTAGTTAGTGTTATTATAGGGCAATGCACCCTTGTGAGAAGTGTTATCTTGTGCTACTTGGAGAGATTTAGTTAGTGTTACTATAGGGCAATGCCCCTTTGTGAGAAGTGTTATCTTGTGCTGCATGGAACACGTTGAGTTTTTTTGGTTCATCCATCTCTTGTGATGAAGACCATTTGTTAAATCCACTATTATAGTGCGTTTATAAATAGTTATCCACCGATATTGTCCATTTTCTCCGTAATTACTGAACGTATAGACTTCATATTTTGCATGTGCATTATTTCATAACTACGTTACAGATTTATGATTAATTATTTTCTAGGCTGAACGGATTTATTACAGCAGTCGCCACGAATGTCGTTTTTAAGGTAGTAATGATTTTGATTTTATGTGGAATTATCATTTTACAGTAATTGCTGGTATAGGTGTATCGTTCATTTGTTGTAGCATGGGTAAAAATGAGGTTTTCCAAATGTAATATTTTTCTTTCGTTGAATTGCATTCATATGAGATAGGCTTATGAGGAAAATGACGTTTTGATATTATTTTAATATAATCAACTATGAAATCTTTAAAACAAATGCTTACTTAATGTGGCACACAAGCAAATGTTAATTTAAGTTCTGAGGTTGTGCTATTTGATGCATGAACTAGTTTTTATAAGAATATTGTCGTGTCAAAACATGACAAGATGCGCACTACAGACATTTCATGACAATACAATTTAATCAATGATGACCTCTACGTATTTCATCATGCTTTTAATTTGCTAGTGCATTCACTGTTTACCTAACAGCAAATGAATAATTGGAGAGCAAATATAACTAATAAAGAAATATGACACACTTCTCCTCATTGACAAAAATATGGTAATTTGTAATGTAAACCCATCTACTTTTATGACTATCAATAGAAACATATTTCCATCTTAAAAAACGATATACGTAACGACTGCTGCGATAAATTCGTTCAAATTAGACAAGAATAAATCAGAAATCTGTAACGTGGTTATGAAATAATGCACTATTGCAAAATATGAAGCCTATACCATCATATAATAGCATCATATAATAGCATCATATAATAGCATCTATTTTGTGCAAGTTCTTCCCATGCATCTTGGTTTATTTCAAATGTTTTCAGTGAGTTCTTTAAAAGGCATACCCAGAAAAGAGGTTACTTCCTGTTTATTTTTGTAAAACCGTCAAATCTACATAGATTCAAATCAAATTGTCCATATTGTAGGATATATACTGATATTTAGGAATAATTTTTTGTGGCTGAAACATCATGGATTAATTAGTTCAAATAATGAATTATGTAATTAAAACAAATTTAAATATCCGAAACTGCTGATGCTGGTTTGGACATTCTAAAATAATAATGATCTAGTTTCTAGTCTCAAACTGTAAGTAGTTAGGTTTATATCTAGCTTATCCGGATCCTGAACCTTGGAAATAACGGTATGTAGTAAAAGTTCTCTAAAATTATGCTGAAAAAATACAAAAATAATTGACAGATTTGTGCGAATGAATAGTGTTATAAATTGTTTTCTTTCAAAGTAAGCACAGTGAAAATGTATCAGGATCCAGCTATTGAATATATGCACATTCACTGAACATTTCATGAGTCTTGCTTACAAAATGTGCAAGAAATTATGTAAGAATCACAGAAATATGTCATTTTTTGACAAAATTTGAGCATCAAAACATAAAGACATAAAACTAACAGCTAAACTGATACCTCTACCAACGTGAAATCGCCAACGTAACACAAACACTACAGCTAATAAACAACAAATGTGAACTCTGTGTAAGAGAACAGATGATCTGAGATATATGAAAATGTTACTTGTTGCGGTAAGCATAAAAAATATATTTTTTGGTGATGAATCTGGATAGGTCTAGCCCCTTTTAACGAGTCATTGTAGTTCTTCTTATGGCCACAGTGAGAACGTTTGCCCTTCTGCTAATCACCATAGAGACGTATCTTCAGTAGTCATGGGGCAAGTATTGACTTATCTATCTATCTGTTCGCTGAAACCCTTTGTTGCATTTCGCCGTCAGGGGTAGAAACGTTTTATGGAGACGGCCCATCTTGTGTGCTGAGTATATTGTGGAATTTGTTGCCTCTTTTATTTCAGTGCTCCATCGTTTTCGCGGTCGTCCTCTAGGTCTGCTTTCACTGTATCTGTGTATCACAGCTTACTGTTGTATGATGTCTGATGGTAGTCTGCTGATGTGTGCAAACCATTTGATCTGTTTTCCCTAGATGTATTATAAGATTGGGGTGGTGCCGGTTTATTTCGTATGTCCTCATTCCTCACTCTGTCTCTGAGCGATATTCCTAGGATTCTGCGTAAGCATGCCATTTCAGCTGTTACAACTTTACATTTGTCTTGTGCTATCATTGTTTATGTTTGGCATTGGTAGCATAGTGTTGGTATAATAATCGTTTTGAATAAATTGACTTATAGAAGACAATATCTAATGCCGCAGAGAGCTAGTACTAACATGTGCACAGAACTATCAGATGGTACAACCAGCCAGTACTAATCTATCGGATGAGTGATGGAGACATACAACCAGCCAGTACTAATCTATCGGATGAGTGATGGAGACATGCATCAAGTCAGCACGGGCATATGAAAGTAGGAAATAATTTTATTCATTGCTACATCGAACTAAAACGTTGATTTTAATATAAAAATGTATCAGTGCTTCAAAAAGCCATTATTTACATATGCAATTCCAGAAAAGCAGTTCCTCAATCTTAGAATGTGCAAGTACTGACATATTGTACTGAATGAGTTCTACAGGGATTCATTCTCGATTTTAAGAACTAGCGTCACAGCACTGGCGGCATTCTCAGAAATGTTCATCTTGTAGATCGATCCATCCACCATCTAAGGGTGTATATACGCAATGTATCAATCAGTTGTTGGTTGTGTGATCGATCCATCCACCATCTAAGGGTGTATATACGCAATGTATCAATCAGTTGTTGGTTGTGTGATCGATCCATCCACCATCTAAGGGTGTATATACGCAATGTATCAATCAGTTGTTGGTTGTGTGATCAATCCATCAACCATCTAAGGATGTATATACGCACTGTATCAATCAGTTGTTGGTTGTGTGATCTGTGGATCTTCCTAGAGATGAGACACGTTCTTTCCTCACCCTTGATCACTCATATCTCTGTCCTTCTCTGAACATGAACATTATCTCTGTCATCCTCCTCTTCATCACTCTGTAGTTCATACATAACTCAGCAATGTCTTATCAATAACCAATCCATTTCAGCATTGCTCGCCAATGTATCCGCACTATCTTTGCTTCTGACTCCCTGAGTGTCTTGGAGAGTATATCCATTTAATACTTTTTGAATCACATGTGAAAAAGATTAAGCAAATCTATAATCGTGAACTAATCCAATTATCCTATCATGGTCTGATATTCTGATAGAATCACTGTCTGCGTTGCTGGATATTTCATCAGCCAAGTCAGATCCTCTAGCACCGCCTCCGTGTCCATTCTCATACCTGACATTGTTATTAGATGTGCAATAGATCTCTCCTACAACGTTCCTAGCATTTCGATAAACGTGTAACACTAGCACAATAGTACAGGATCGATCAGTTGTACGATTAACACAGAGACTATCACACTATTGAGGTAGGGGGGGGAGGTATTGGTATAAATTAATACAAGCAATAGTATACACGACAGAGCATTTCAATCTTAAAATCATTTTTCTTTTCAATGTCTCAAACAATATATGTTTGCTTTTCATTTTCTTGAGAAAAGACCGTATGGTTGAAACGTTGAATCTGTCTTGTTTACTGTTATTTATATAATGTGTGTAACAATATACAAAAGGAGTTAGACAGGGATGTGTACTTTCACCAGACCTCTTCTCTTTATACAATGAAAACATAATACGTGCAATTGTTGATATCCCAGGAATATCAGTGGGAGGACATAATATAAATACTTTGAGACATGCGGATGACACTGTTCTGATTGCAAAAAGTGAGGAAGACCTTCAAGATTTAATTAATGTAGTAGTCACAGAAAGTAAAGAGAATGGCCTCTTCCTAAATATCAAGAAAACAGAAGTAATGGTTATTTCAAAAGAAACAAAATACCACACCTTGCAAAATCAAAGTGAATGATATAGTATTAAAACAGGTCCACCAATTAAAATGTTTAGGCACAACGATTACAGCAGATGGAAGAAGTTCAACAGAAATAAGAAGCAGAATAGGACAGGCAAAAACAACATTCAGAAAAATGAAAAATATACTGTGTAATATGATCTTGTCATTAATGGCGAAAAAGAGAGTTCTGCAGTGTTATATAACACCTATGCTAACATATGGATGTGAGTCTTGGACAATAAAGAAACTGGAAGGTGGGAAATTAGAAACAACAGAGATGTGGTTCTACAGAAGAATGCTGAGAATATCATGGACTGCCAGAAAAACTAACGTGGAGGTGTTGAAAGAGTCAAATGCAAAACGGACCTTAATCAATAATATAAGAAAAAGACAATCTTCATTTTTGGCCACTTCATGAGACAAGGAAATTTGGAGAACATAGTCACAACAGGAAAGATTGAAGGCAACAGAGACAGAGGGCGACAACGTGAGAAAATATTAGACAATTTGACAACCTGGCACGGCAGGAAAACAACAGCGAGCTTGATACATAACACTGGAGACAGATAGTTGTGGAGAGCCATGATCGCCTACGCCAGCATGGCACCTGATGATGATGATACCAATATCCTATATTCTAATAGTCTAGTTGTTCAGTGTGAAGTTAATCAACATTGTATTTTACATAAGTAAATATTCTTACCATTTTGGTAGGCCACATAATCCACACGCGACTAAACTCCACAAAGAAGAAACTCCAACTCGACGATACCCCAGAACGTCGAGACCCCACCATGCCTGTTTGTGATACCCCAGAACGTCTAGACCCCACCATGCCTGTTTGTGATACCCCAGAACGTCGAGACCCCACCATGTCTGTTTGTAATACCCCAGAACGTCGAGACCCCACCATGCCAGTTTGTGATACCCCAGAACGTCGAGACCCCACCATGTCTGTTTGTGATACCCCAGAACGTCGAGACCCCACCATGCCTGTTTGTAATACCCCAGAACGTCGAGACCCCACCATGCCTGTTTGTGATACCCCAGAACGTCGAGACCCCACCATGTCTGTTTGTAATACCCCAGAACGTCGAGACCCCACCATGTCTGTTTGTGATACCCCAGAACGTCGAGAACCCACCATGCCTGTTTGTGATACCCCAGAACGTCGAGACCCCACCATGCCTGTTTGTTATACCCCAGAACGTCGAGACCCCACCATGCCTGTTTGTAATACCCCAGAACGTCGAGACCCCACCATGCCTGTTTGTAATACCCCAGAACGTCGAGACCCCACCATGCCTGTTTGTGATACCCCAGAACGTCGAGACCCCACCATGCCTGTTTGTTATACCCCAGAACGTCGAGACCCCACCATTCCTGTTTATCTTATTCTTGAACTATCTGTGTAGATAATTACATCTTGTGGCTGAATCATCTGTGTGGATGAATATATCTGTGGATGAACCATCTGTGTGGATGAATATATCTGGTGGATGAACCATCTGTGTGGATGATTATATCTTGTGGTTGAACCATCTGTGTGGATGATTATATCTTGTAGTTGAATCATCTATGTGGATGATTATATCTTGTGGTTGAATCATCTATGTGGATGATTATATCTTGTGGTTGAATCATCTATGTAAAAATATAGAAATATCTAAAAAAATAGAAAAAATATAGCGTGTTGAACATACGAAGGCACAGAGCTGGTTGGTCACTGAAATGTCACGTCACACGATAATGCTTTCAGACTCTCCAATTGGAGATAATGCTTTCAGACTCTCCAATTATGCTGCGTAAGATATAAATATAGGTTTTAATAAAAGAATGACTCACGTAACAACTGGGTTGTCCAATAAAGAAATACATTTTCAGTGTCTGGGAATAAATCATCAGTGTCTGGGAAGAACCTAACGCACTAAAGGTATGAGTGCTGGTGAAACACTGGGAAGTAAGGGGGAAAACATAAATAAGTTAGGGGTGTTGCAACAAAGTACATAACACTAACAACATCAATAAAAATATAGAAATTTTTTTTAAAATGTTGTTAGAGTGTTATATACTTATTGCAACACCTTTACATGTTGCAGTGTTTTATTATGTTGTCCAATGTGTTACATGGATACACTTCCCTGGTCATGCAGGGTTCAACGGGAAAAAAAGCAGACGCATTGGCGGGCAATAATGTCGTTTATAGCATAGTATTGAAAAGTGGCAGACCCAATAAGGGTAGTCATTTATTTACTACCGAGCGATAAAGACGACACTGAGGATGATAACGTGCAATTACACAGAATGACATAAATGGGAGACGTTGACCTCGGGACCAGGAGTGAGGAGAGGTGTGTCCTCTCTGGGAAATCCAAAGGTCATATAATCAACATCTGATAGCATACTCTTGGGTGGTTGCTGGCACGAAGAGTGGAACACTTATGGGAATGTACCGTGTACAGTGATGCTAGTGTCTAATCACAGATGAATTCATCTCGCGGCTTCCAGTTCTGCCTGGGTGAGTTCATGTATCGCTACTTCAGTTCTTAACTTTCTACACGGTGAGATACGAGAAGATAGTAATGACATAGTGTAATACGCAAGTAATGTCGAAGACGGATGTGTCGTGCCATTGGAGCAAATACAACGGCGACACAAAGCATGTCCATTCTTTGGACTACATCCTGCTGGATATCTAGTAGGAGCATTGTTGTGCTACAAGAGAGATCAAGTGGGAGTTTGAGAATGAACGCCGAAGAAGAAGAATATACAAGTGAGATACGAGAAAGTAGTAATGAAATATTGTGATACACAAGTAAGATACGAAATGTTATTAATGTCATGTAATACAAATATTCGGATGTGCTACGTAGTCCTTTTTGACATAAGGAACGTAGTCTGTGCTGACATAAGAAACGTAGTCAGTGTTGACATAAGGAACGTAGTCAGTGCTGACATAAGGAACGTAGTCAGTGTTGACATAAGGAACGTAGTCAGTGCTGACACATGTAACGTAGCCAGTGATTAGATAGCAAAGCTAACACTAAACATTTGTGAACAGAGAAATATACCAATCTCTGCACTGCAGAGAAATTCAGATTCACAGAGGAATGTCACAAATACAATTGATTGCTAAAAAATGTTGATCTGCCAAAAAAGATCACCGGAGAGATAGCTCATTATCAACATCAGAACCAGGCAATCATCACTTTTTAAACATGCGATGGCAACAGAATGATTGAAACATATCATGACAACTGACTAAATCAATACCCAGTCACTTCATAGCACAGGCAAATGTAAATATCATGTGTCGACAGAGCGGTATCGATGTGTGTCGATATATGGGATGTGTCTTCTTCTTCTTTAGCGTTTATTCTCAAACTCCTCCTGTATCTCGCTTGTTGACTGTCCAACTAGACTTCCAACAGGATGTAGTCGAAAGAGTGACAATGCGTTGTATCGCTGTTTTATTGTGTCAATGGTCAGACACATCCATCTTCGGCTGGAGATGTTTCTAAGTCAGTGTTATCGATGTGTGTCGATATAATGTGACGTGCGTTCGTTGGTGATTAGTCCCAATGTAAGACAACAGAATCACAACACGACATTTTACTTCATGTTTTAGATTATTGTCGTGTTGGTCAATATTCGAACCAGAGACATTGTGGGATAACTGTACAAAAATACAAGTCGTGTTGTCTCGTCAAACAATACAATGTGAGAGTTCTGTAAAACAAATGTAGGAGTTTGGCAAGGATGCATAATGTCTCCAGTACTTTTGAACATATACCAAAAAGCACATCATACAGGACAACATCACATCTACATCGTTCGGCATTCGCCCTATTTGCAATGTGTGTTTTACTGATGATATTCATATTATAGCTAAGTCAGAACAAGAGATTACAAGAGTTAACAGAAAAGTTGGGAAAAGTTATCAACAAGTATGGAATGGAAATCAACACAGAAAAGAACAGATGTTGGTTAAGAGCAGAGACACAGAAGAACAGGCCAACATCATGATGAATGGATATAAGCTTGAGGGGATGAATACCTTCAAATACCTCACATCTAGCATATGCAGATGTGGAAAATACATAGCAGAATTAACAACATTGCTGGAGTTGACTTTAGAGTCAATGAAAAGGGTATCGGTGATTTGGAAAAGCAATATCAGTGTTGGAGTGAAAGTTAAACTGTATTCGTTATTAGTGCTTTCTGTTGTGATGTATATGATATATTGTATTGTAAGAGTTGGACACTGACTGCGGACATTGAGAGACGATTACAGGTTTTCGAGTACAAATGCTACAGACGAATTCTAAGAATTTCTCATAGAGAGCCAACGACAAATGTGTACGTACGAAATAAAATAGAGATGTATGCATGTGTACAAGAACCATTTCTTTCAATAGTGAAACGACGGAAACTTGCATGGCTTTGACATGTATGCAGACATGATTTCCTGTCAAAAGTAATATTACAGGGAACCGTCGAAAGTGGGAGAAGCAGACGAGGGCAAATAAAGACATGGACAGACAACATCAAGAAATGGGCAAGACAAGATTTTTTCTCACTCCTCCGCATCGTTGAAGAAAGAAATCGCTGGAGGACTCTGCTGAAGCCTCACATTTGGTACCCCTACGACCGTGACGGGGTTCGAGTTTATAGATAGACAGAGATTTGTATACTAGACTATGCTAAAGAATAGACTTCAAATATCCTCGGCTGCAATGACCAGATTTAACATTGTACAGAAGAACAGAATAAGTACAGCAATGAAGATAGATCTATATAAATTTCTAATAATACCTATTCTTGTGTACGGATGTGAATGTTGGACAGCTACAGCAGAAATGGAGAGGAAATTACAGGCTTTTGACAACAAATGTTACAGATGAATATTGCGCATCCATTGCACAGAACATCAAACCAACACATACATGAGACACAGTAAATACATGAGATACAGTAAATACATGAGATACAGTAAATACATGAGATACAGTAAATACATGAGATACAGTAAATACATGAGATACAGTAAATACATGAGATACAGTAAATACATGAGACACAGTAAATACATGAGATACAGTAAATACATGAGACACAGTAAATACATGAGATACAGTAAATACATGAGATACAGTAAATACATGAGACACAGTAAATACTGTTACATGACAACAAGAAAATCTCATTACATTAGTGTTGTTGGTAATAGGTTGTAAACTTCTTGTATGTTGTTGGTAATAGGTTGTAAACTTCTTGTATGTTGTTGGTGAAACTTTGCAATCTTCTTGTTTGTTGTTGGTGAAACTTTGCAATCTTCTTGTGTGTGGTTTGGCCATGCGAGGAGGCACGATTCCCTATTAAAAGCATAGCTCGCTGGGAACAGTTGAGGGTAAAAGTAAAAGAGCAGATGGGTAAAAGACAGTATGAATTGAACATATTCAAGATTACGATTCTCCGCATTTAAACACATAATTCAGAACCGAGTGGTATATAGGGATTTTTTGTGCATGTTTTCAGAGAGGCACCCCTACGACACTGAAGAGTGGTAAATCGGGATTTTTGTGGTGATGTTTTGAGAATGACACCCCTACCTCACTGAAGAGTTATGGTTGAGTTATTATGATTTATTTACTCTGTATCGGCGGCCCCCGCGAACCAACGAAATGTTCGGAAATAATAGTAAACATGACGTAATAAGGTATGTATTAATTCAGCTGGTCAGTATTATTTGGCGATTGGTCATGGTATATTCTATGCGACAATTGTGAGATCACTGATATTGACTATTTGTACTATTTTGTATTGTGTGTCATGTGACGTATTCCTTCCAGAACGTTGTCTTCCCAAAGAACTCTCTGAACCTCTCTCTGTCTTGGGCGATGTGGCTTGCATTTTCTAGCGATGTATTCGATCATGTTATCTTTAATGTCGTCAGTCCATCTCTTCTTGGTCTGCCCCTTCTCCTCTACCCAGGTACTCTTCCCTCCATTATTTGTCTTTCTAAACAGTTGTGTCTCTTTATATGACCAAACAGGCGTAGTTTTCTTTTTGTTATTGTGTTTAGTAACCAACACTCTGGAATTTTCAATGTGTTTAAAATATCTCAGTTTCTGATTTTATCCTTCCATGATATTCTAAGTGTCTATCTGTAGCATTTCAGCTCGAAGGCGTTGATCTTCTTTGCCGCTGTTTTACTTAGAGTCCATGTTTCACAGCCGTATGTTGCAACTGGAAAAATAAATGTTCGTAACATTAGCACTTTCGTTTCTATTTTGTTGTTTTCCCATATGTTTTTCAACCGTGTTATTTTGCAATATGCCATTGCCAATCTCTTCCTTATTTCTGCCATGCAGTCTCCTGCACCGTTGATGTTTGCTCCTAAGTATTCAAATTTATCCACACATTCTATCTCGGTATTGTCTATTCTGATTTTTGGTTGTTGTGTTATATCTGTTGACATTATTTTTTGTTTTTTGCGTGTTTAAATACAAATTTTGTGCTTCGCTATATTTCTTTGTGTTCTTGGTTAGTTGTTCCAATCCCTTTATATCGTTTGAAAGAAGTACTGTGTTTTCTGCGTAGCGTAGTTCCGGGATTAGGAATCCACCTATGTTTAAAGCGTGGTAGTCAGCGTTGTGTATGTCTTCTCTCACGTTCCTCATTATACTTTCAGCGTAGATGTTGAACAGGTATGGGGAGAGTGTGCACCCTTGCCTTACTCCACTCTATACCTCAAACCACTCTGAGAGATCGTCCTCTAACTTCACTTCAGCCTTTTGATCTTGGTAAAGTTCCTCTATTAGATGAATCAGATGTCTTGGGAAACCCATGGTGTTCATTATCTCCCATAGTTGCTGGTGTTGGACGCAGTCGAACGCTTTTGAGTAATCTATGAAACACATGTGCAGGTCAGTTGAAAATTCCCTACACTTTTCTATGATCAATCTCATATTAAGAATGTGATCTCTTGTTCCTCTGCCCGATCTGAAACCAGCCTGTGCTTCATTTATCTCCATCTCTAATTTCTCTTTGATTCTTTGCATTATGATGTTTAGCATTATTTTACTTGCTTGACTTATAAGGGCTATAGTTCGGTAGTTAGAGCAAATCTGAAGGTCGTTTTTTTATGGAGGGGTATATATAATCATTTTTTATATTCATACGGCATTTTTTTGTACTATCTTGTGTTATTTATTACCCGTGGACACCGTTATATTAGGCCTGAGTACAACCTAACTGTGTCACTGTGACACCTGTGTAAGGTAACTGCGTCACATCTGTGACGTCGCTGTGTTACCTGTGCAAAGTCGATGTACTACCTGTGTAATATCATTGTGTCACATGTGAGCTGTCATTGCGTCAATTCCATGACGTTGATATGTCACGTGTGTAAGACGTTTGTATTACTCGTTTAATTAAGTTTTGTCGCCTGTCTAAAGTCCCCTTGCCACCTCCAAGACGTCACCTTGTTACCTGTGTAAGATCACTGTGTCACATGTGTAGTATCACTATGTCATTTGTGTAACATCGCAGTGACACATGTGTGATTGACTTGTACACATATAGTTAGAAAGAACTTAAATACAATTTGCTTTCAAACAAGACCGAAAATTAACCCAAACCCTAGACAATGGAACAAGAAAAATTTGTCATTGACAGGAAAATTAGACAGGATTCAATGTTCCATCAATTTTTTTTCTCAAATGTTATTTTTAACCGTTTCTCTAACGAATTTTGTCTTGCATTGTTCTAGACTGAAGTGACTACCATTGTTGTTTTTGGTTGGGATCGTCTATTGTTGTGGTTTCAGTTAGCAAAAACACAACAATATTCCACAAAATAAAAATGTTATTTCACATAATCATTGACACTCTGTGTTGTGATTCTCTCTTGTTTTCTTTTCCCGCCTCGTTCCATTGTTATTTCTCCCGTTCATCTCTCGTGTGATGGACATTGTAAAGATATCGGTTGCTAGGAGACAAAGCTATTAAAAAGTCATATTTGTAACATGCCGCCTAATATTTAACGAACCAGTTTCGCCGGTAAGCTAGAAAACCCAAATGTAATGGGAAAACTGACATCCCGCACCGCCTAACCCACAGCTATATATATCATGTTTTCTAATTCTCTCTCTCACATTTTCACTCTGATCATAGAAATATAAATATGCATTCTTATGGGCTGCAGGCCTAACACAGTGCAATCGAATCTTATAAATTAGAATACGTAGACAGGGACAAGAAATAATGATAGATGTTTCGATCAAGAGGTCTATATCAGAAATTACTATATTACTGTATACAGTTACAATAATGGATGTCCATAAATTACGACATCCATGGGGGGGGGGGGGGGGGGGGGGGAGAGAGAGGTGAAAAAATAATGACAGTTATTGATAATGTGGTGCTGACAAAAGTTGACGTCAGCAATGTTGTGTTTATAAAACATTGAAATTGTATGAATGTGACCCACAGAAATTAAAAATTATGACACACAACATGTACACACTCAAACACAACATGTACACACTCAAACACAACATGTACACACTCTAACACAACTTGTCCACACTCTAACGCAACATGTATACACTCAAACACAACTTGTCTACACTCTAACACAACTTGTCGACACTCTAACACACCATGTACACACTCTACCACAACATGTACACACTTTAATACAACATGTACACACTTTAACAAAATATGTACAGACTATAACATAACAAGTATATTTCCTACTTCTAGTACAAGCTGTTTTATAGGTCGGGGGGAGGGCAGGAATAGAAACGTGTTGACATAATTATCAAGGGTGAGGAGGTCGGAATTCTTGGCAGTTGTTGAACAAGTGGTGACAGAGGGAGGTCAAGGTAAAAAAAAATGGACTGCCACACACATCAAGTAAGAATGACACTACATATGCACTTTGACCTTAAGACGCGAGGATCGTGGTTACATGACTTCCTGAACCATATATAGTACATGGTTAAATCTAGCAGTACGTTCCGGGACTGGAAATTTGTACATGGTTAAATCTATCAGTACGTTCCATGGCTGGAAATGGGTACATGGTTAAATCTATCAGTACGTTCCATGGCTGGAAATGGGTGCAAAGACTAGAAACATTTTAACCGGACATGTAAGAGGCTATTCATGAGGTTTGGATATAAAATTACATTGAAAATCAGATGTCTCAGGTAGAAAACCGAACATATTTCAGCCGCGCTGTAAACCATGACAGAACGAATTCCGCTATTCATGAACTTCCTGCTAATCTTCAGGTATGTACGAACACTAGCGGACACGAAGAATAAGAACCCAACAGCAAAAACCATAGTGTTTGACAAGCGGTCCTCAGAGAGTGATAGCTACAGATATCCCATAAAGTGTGAACCGTGATTCCATGGTCCTGATTTATGATCACGTGATATCATAAACGTGACGTTGTGTTATCATAAACGTGACCTCTTGTTATCATAAATGTGGTCTCACTACATAATGCATGTGAACACAGCGGATTATGTCCAGGAGAACATCAGAGAATTGATGGATGAGAAATACTTCTAAGCCTGTTCTGGAGTAGCGATAAACGGGTTGGGAGTCCATGTACTAGCCTATTATGCTATGCAGAAGCAACCCATTGGTTGGTAATTCATATACAGACATATTATATTCTAAATTTGCGACCCATGGTTTGGGAACCCTTATACTAACATATGTGCTTGAATCGCGAGCATTGGTTATGAAACCATGTTCTAGCCTATTATGGTCTGAGGTTGGGCAGTCAACCCGTGCACTAGTGTAATATTTCCTCGTGTCGTGACCTGTGGCTTGGGAACCCATGTACCAGTGTCGTATTTCGTCGTGACCCGTGGCTTGGGAACCCATGTACTAGTGTAGTATTTTGTCGTGACCGTGGCTTGGGAACCCATGTACTAGTGTAGTATTTTGTCGTGACCCGCGGCTTGGGAACCCATGTACTAGTGTAGTATTTTGTCGTGACAAGTGACTTGGGAACCCATGTACTAGTGTAGTATTTTGTCGTGACCCGCGGCTTGGGAACCCATGTACTAGTGTAGTATTTTGTCGTGACCCGCGGCTTGGGAACCCATGTACTAGTGTAGTATTTTGTCGTGACCCGTGGCTTGGGAACCCATGTACTAGTGTAGTATTTTGTCGTGACCCGCGGCTTGGGAACCCATGTACTAGTGTAGTATTTTGTCGTGACAAGTGACTTGGGAACCCATGTACTAGTGTAGTATTTTGTCGTGACCCGCGGCTTGGGAACCCATGTACTAGTGTAGTATTTTGTCGTGACCCGCGGCTTGGGAACCCATGTACTAGTGTAGTATTTTGTCGTGACCCGCGGCTTGGGAACCCATGTACTAGTGTAGTATTTTGTCGTGACCCGTGGCTTGGGAACCCATGTACTAGTGTAGTATTTTGTCGTGACCCGTGGCTTGGGAACCCATGTACTAGTGTAGTATTTTGTCGTGACCCGTGGCTTGGGAACCCATGTACTAGTGTAGTATTTTGTCGTGACCCGTGGCTTGGGAACCCATGTACTAGTGTAGTATTTTGTCGTGACAAGTGACTTGGGAACCCATGTACTAGTGTAGTATTTTGTCGTGACCCGTGGCTTGGGAACCCATGTACTAGTGTAGTATTTTGTCGTGACAAGTGACTTGGGAACCCATGTACTAGTGTAGTATTGTGTCGTGACCCGTGGCGTGGGAACCCATGTACTAGTTTAGTATTTTGTCGTGACCCGTGGCTTGGGAACCCATGTACTAGTGTAGTATTTTGTCGTGACCCGTGGCTTGGGAACCCATGTACTAGTGTAGTATTTTGTCGTGACAAGTGACTTGGGAACCCATGCACTAATCTATTATATTCTCGAATAAACAAAAGTACATACATACCCTGGCATTTTATTCAGTCCACTAAGGTAATATGCGTCGGGCGCAGTGTTTCCTCTAGAAATTCACACAAAACGAACTTTAACAAATGTCCAGCTACGACAACAACTGTAATGAAAAACCTAGATGCTCTATTCCGAGAATAAATGGTAATTCGATAGATCTTTCTTGGTCATTTAATCCTAGCACAGACTAACGGTTTGTGAGTACTTTTGTCTTTATCCGTACTTGTGTCTACTGGATGAAGGAAGGATAATCGATCAATAGACATATTATTTTGGAAATCTGAAGACTTAGAAAATGTCCATAAATTACAGGAACAATTATAATTGGTGGGCGTATGAAGCAGTTTGACAGTTGTTGACAGGAGGAACGAGTAATTTGACAGTTGTTGACAGGAGGAACGATCAGTGTGACAGTTGTTGACAGGAGGAACGATCAGTGTGACAGTTGTTGACAGGAGGAACGAGCAGTGTGACAGTTGTTGACAGGAGGAACGAGCAATTTGACAGTTGTTGACAGGAGGAACGAGCAATTTGACAGTTGTTGACAGGAGGAACGAGCAATTTGACAGTTGTTGACAGGAGGAACGAGCAATTTGACAGTTGTTGACAGGAGGAACGAGCAATTTGACATTTGTTGACAGGAGGAACGAGCAGTGTGACAATTGTTAGCAGGAGGAACGAGCAGTGTGACAATTGTTAGCAGGAGGAACGAGCAGTATGACAGTTATTAGCAGGAGGAACGAGCAGTATGACAGTTATTAGCAGGAGGAACGAGCAGTGTGACAGTTGTTGACAGGAGAAACGAGCAATTTGACAGTTGTTGACAGGAGGAGCGAGCAGTGTGACAGTTGTTGACAGGAAGAGCGAGCAGTGTGACAGTGGTTGACAGGAGGAACGAGCAGTGTAACAGTTGTTGACAGGAGGAACGAGCAATTTGAGTTGGAACCAGCATCTCGTCACTGAAGACATTCGCATGAATGTTCAGTACCATTCTGTTAGTCAGTGAAGTCTGTCATTCAGTCCGTCATTCATTCCGTCGGTCAGGTATTCCGTCTGTCATCTAAGTGTATATAGTCTCCGTGAATCTCACATGTATTGTTTACTTAGTGGTAACACAGATTTCTGGCTGCAGTAATTTTATATGCAATATTTTATATTCTAAGTTGTCATTACTTTCTGAATTATTCGCATGCACAGTTATTCGCGGTAGGAGTTGAGTATTGTCCCTGTGCCATCCAATACGCGAACTGTATCCCTCGCAGCAGAAACATAAATGTACATAATGAACGAAATAGGCACATGTATTACCAATATGTGTAAACAAAACAAAATAGCAACTAGACACTATAACAGACAACGAAAGACAACACACAAAACTAACAATGTGCTAAACATAGGACAGCACATATGCTGTGACGATGGAAGGAAGAAGATAAAGTTTGGGGTGAAACACTCCATGTGAAAGAAGATGATCAAAGCTGGAAGGAAGAAGATTGGTGTGAAACACTTCATGGGAAAGAGAAAGATCAAAGCTGGAAGGGTCCAGCAAGATAAGAGAAGACAATCATGACGAGTGAAAGTGGTAGATAAGAGAGTGTATATAAGATGTGCCTGAGATAATAAAATGGAACAGAACTGGGCCATGTTATGCTGTCAAACACTGCATGTTTCCCTTTACGGAGTTTCAGAGAGAGGTTTTGTAGCTGTGTGATAAAGGCCGTATTCTCTTGATGTCGCCACGTCATGTACAGGGTGAGTTTTTTAATTTACCCTCCGACATAAAAAAATTCAGTCCTTACAGGGGGATCAAATTCTATATCTCACTAGTGTGAGACCAATGCTCTAACCTCTCAGTCATGTGCCACAATGTGCCATATTGGAGAAGTTATTGTTAAGTGTGACCCACTACTTTGATATCATACATTGTTCTACCTGGTTCAGGGATGTAAAAACTGGTTTATGTGAAAAAAATGTGCATAAAAATGCATTTCAGCATCACATTTCTTTTATTTAATTGACATAAATGGTAGGATTTATATTAATAGACGTTACACGTGCTTCTTTGATCAAACATTGGAACATCGTGTGCGGGGGCTGAATCCTTAAGCGTATTGAGAAGCCACATGTCTTTGTTATAACTGAATTAATGAGGAACCAGAAAAACATTTACATGAACCAAACAAAGTGAAACATTTATGGTCTCTCCATGTTACCCGTTCAGTCATGTTTCTATTACTTCCCCTGCGGATACACCAGTCTTCAATATGTGCTATAGATATTTGTGATAATCATTTATGAAAAATTGATTATTTAATTAGATAATAATCAGTGCATCATCAAAATAAAATCATTTTTTGGGCGCAGTCTGCGCATTGAAGTTTGAATAAAAATGATTACCAATATCTTCTGTCTAACCACCGGCTAACCACTGGACCTCTTTGTTTCTACACGCTTTTATATAGTGTATGCTTTGGTGGTGCACACTGCTAGACTGTAACCTGTACATATTAAGATGCATCCCTCCCACTTATGTCTCTGTCGATCTCTTACTTACCTCCCCTCGACTTTACTCTCAAGCGTTGTCTTCAACAAGGTGACATGTCTTACTTACCTCCCCTCGACTTTACTCTCAAGCGTTGTCTTCAACAAGGTGACATGTCTTACTTACCTCCCCTCGACTTTACTCTCAAGCGTTGTCTTCAACAAGGTGACATGTCTTACTTACCTCCCCTCGACTTTACTCTCAAACGTTGTCTTCAACAAGCTGACATGTCTTACTTACCTCCCCTCGACAGTACTCTCTCAAGCAATGTCTTCAACATGGTGACATGTCTTACTTACCTCCCCTCGACTTTACTCTCAAACGTTGTCTTCAACAAGGTGACATGTCTTACTTACCTCCCCTCGACTTTACTCTCAAACGTTGTCTTCAACAAGCTGACATGTCTTACTTACCTCCCCTCGACAGTACTCTCTCAAGCGTTGTCTTCAACAAGGTGACATGTCTTACTTACCTCCCCTCGACTTTACTCTCAAACGTTGTCTTCAACAAGGTGACATGTCTTACTTACCTCCCCTCGACTTTACTCTCAAACGTTGTCTTCAACAAGCTGACATGTCTTACTTACCTCCCCTCGACAGTACTCTCTCAAGCGATGTCTTCAACATGGTGACATGTCTTACTTACCTCCCCTCAACTTTACTCTCAAACGTTGTCTTCAACAAGGTGACATGTCTTACTTACCTCCCCTCGACTTTGCTCTCAAACGTTGTCTTCAACAAGGTGACATGTCTTACTTACCTCCCCTCGACTGTATCTCTCTCACGCGATGTCTTCAACAAGGTGATATGTCTTACTTACCTCCCCTCGACTGTAACTCTCTCACGCGATGTCTTCAACAAGGTGACATGTCTTACTTACCTCCCATCGACTTTACTCTCAAGCGATGTCTTCAACAAGGTGACATGTCTTACTTACCTCCCATCGACTTTACTCTCAAGCGATGTCTTCAACAAGGTGACATGTCGTCTAATATTTCTAAACAAACTATTGATTTAGTTACTTCAATATTTCTGTCTTTTTCTCCTACGAAGTTTTGTCAGAACATCTTTCTTTATTTCTTTCTCTTTGCATCAAGTCCTCTCCGTTCATGATCCACATGTTGTAGAATCTCTACATGCTACACGTAATGATACGCTTGTTGTAGAATCTCTACATGCTACACGTAATGATACACTTGTTGTAGAACCTCTACATCCTACACATAATGATACACTTGTTGTAGAATCTCTACATGCTACACGTAATGATACACTTGGTGTAGAATCTCTACATGCTACACGTAATGATACACTTGTTGTAGAATCTTTACATGCTACACGTAATGATACACTTGTTGTACAATCTCTACATGCTACACATAATGATACACTTGTTGTACAATCTCTACATGCTACACGTAATGATACACTTGTTGTAGAATCTCTACATGCTACACGTAATGATACGCTTGTTGTAGAATCTCTACATGCTACACGTAATGATACACTTGTTGTAGAATCTCTACATGCTACACGTAATGATACACTTGGTGTAGTATCTCTACATGCTACACGTAATGATACACTTGGTGTAGTATCTCTACATGCTACACGTAATGATACACTTGGTGTAGTATCTCTACATGCTACACGTAATGATACACTTGGTGTAGTATCTCTACATGCTACACGTAATGATACACTTGTTATAGAATCTATCCATAATACACGTAATAATACACTTGTTATAGAATCGCTACATGCTACACGTAATGATACACTTGTTATAGAATCTATCCATAATACACGTAATAATACACTTGTTATAGAATCGCTACATGCTACACGTAATGATACACTTGTTATAGAATCTCTCCATAATACAGGTAATGATACATTTGTTGTAGTATCCATAATACAGGTAATGATACATTTGTTGTAGTATCTCTCCATAATACAGGTAATGATACACTTGTTGTAGTATCTCTACATAATACAGGTAATTATACACTTGTTGTAGTATCTCTACATAATACAGGTAATGATACACTTGTTGTAGTATCTTGTTGTTTACTGCACTAATAGAATACGTTGATATATTTTCTTCCTTTATGTTTCTGTATCCCCTTCATTGAGAAATATTGAATTTGAACTTAATGTCACATCTGACGTGTTAGTTAGTAGCTAATTGTTGGATAAAATACGACCCGCTAATAAGTTGCGGCCTGCCAAGCCATTTTTTGTAATAGATGTACTATGTATTTGAAGGCCACACACGTCGGAAACACTATTGCTTGGAGCTAAGGGTATTTTAAGGCCTCATAGCTCAGAACACACTATTTGGAGTTAAACGTATTTATTGATCGTCAAAGCTCAGGAAACGTTGCTTGGAGCTAAAAGTATGTATAGACCACAGAAATCAGGAAACGCTGCTTGGAGCTAAAGGTATTTGAAGCCCATAGAGCTCAGAAAACACCGCTGTGTGGAGCTAAACGTATTTAAAGACCGTGAACGCTCAGAAAACGCTGATTGGAGCCAAAAAGACTTTTAAAAACTTGATTATTCCATATCATACAATAAAAAGTAAATCCGAACCGCTGACCAACAAAGATTGCCCACCTTGTAGAACGTGCATGCTTCTTTCTTTCACGCAGCGTGTTCTACCACTGCCAACACTTGAATGAGTAGTACATAATAATATCACTGTTATCTGCCATGCATGTTATAAGTGACGAATAAGGAGGGTGAGTATATAGTCCCGTACCTTGCCTAAGACATCTGATAGAACTAAATCCTTTGAAGACACATGCACTGAATTCTGGCAGGAAATTAACCCTTCCATCTGCAGCATGTATTCAGATTTATATAACGCCACATAAACAACTCTTCCGCTATAGAAAACTCGCCAGGTGGTGGCGATGCATCCACAGTCACATTAGGTCAATCGTTTTTTGTTCGAGTTCTTTCTGAAGATATGGAAATCGTTCCCATTAAAAAAATGGATGACAAGGATGTACACATCCACCGTCAAGCTGGAAATAAAACACAAGTTATAAGTCGTACATTTCTTTTCTAGCGTTTTATTAATTATCAATTGACCACTCACTGCGGTTAATTCAGCAATGGTGGGTGAAGGAGAAGAGGCGGATCAAACATCCTAGTTACATAACATCAGTGAATTTGTCTAAGCATGATTTTTCTACATTTCTCTGAATGGCTGATGATATGGATGCTTGAAGAGATTTATTCCTATGACGTGAAATTCCTACGACGCTAATGTCTCCGGCATGGAAGCCCTACGACCCTGAAGTGTTGTGGGTCTTATTATTATAATATTATTTGTTTAATGTACTGTTATTTCATAACCTGATTTTTCTCATTTCATAACATCATTTTCTTCACATTTCATAATCTCATTTTTCACAATTCATAACCTCATTTTCTTCATATTTCATAACCTGATTTTTCTCATTTCATAATCTAATTTTTTCACATATCATGACCTGATTTTTCATATTTCATGACCGGTTTTATCACATTTCAGAACCAGATTTTTTTCATATTTCAAAACCTGATTTTTCTATAATCAAATATTTTCTCTATTGCTTATTGTTTCAACCCATTTGCTTGTTTACACACGCACTATTTGGACAACTATTTTCTCAGTGTTCCACTCAATATATAGATTAAATGTAAATTAACACTAGCATGAACCAAGCGGAAAAAGTGTAAATCTCAAATATATATTTTGTCTGAAATGGAACCGTATTCTTGTGTGTGGACAATAAATCTAATTTTGGTCTTAGATGTTTTGACACTGAATTTGTGTGTATGATATAATTTGTCATGAAGTAGACACTTGAGGTACCTATGATTGAAATCGATGTGCTGTATGTTGCTAAATGTGGCCAGAATTAATCCAGTTTGTAATCAATCATGTGAAATTAATCTTTGAAGAGTATTCAGCAACGGAATGTGAGAAGTGAAGTCAGAACATGTTACCAGTGAGGTCTTAATAGAGGGGAGTGATATGGAGTCAGTTCAAGCACCCCATATTCACTTCAATCATTTGGTATCAATGAAGACAAGTGGATGTATTGGTAGCGCCGCAAAAATCAACATTACATGAATTGTAATGTCATGTATGGAATACAGAAAACATGATACAGTACACATGATACAGGAAACATGATACAGGAGACATGATACAGTACACATGATACAGTACACATGATACAGTACACATGATACCCTTCGACTATTTTATATTTAAATAAAATAAGACTTCCAGTCAACACAAATGTAAGAAAATGACCAGTCAACACAAATGTAAGAAAATGACCAGTCAACACAAATGTAAGAAAATGACCAGTCAACACAAATGTAAGAAAATGACCAGTCAACACAAATGTAAGAAAATGACCAGTCAACACAAATGTAAGAAAATGACCAGTCAACACAAATGTAAGAAAATGACCAGTCAACACAAATGTAAGAAAATGACCAGTCAACACAAATGTAAGAAAATGACCAGTCAACACAAATGTAAGAAAATGACCAGTCAACACAAATGTAAGAAAATGACCAGTCAACACAAATGTAAGAAAATGACCAGTCAACACAAATGTAAGAAAATGACCAGTCACCAGAAAAAAAGTTGTAAAATTAATCTTTAACATCCTGGCAATTATTTGCTTATTTCTAAACGCGTCGACAAATGTATTACATTAGTTCAGAGTAACTGTAAATCACAGAAAAGTATGAGTTTTCTAAATCAAGATATCTGCCGCCACTGTACAGTGTTCGCAACATGGCGTATAGCGGCGATAGTTCTTGAAATCCTTACTCCAAACTCAAATAACTCAGTTACTTGGAGTACTACTATCTGTATGCGGCTAATTCACTATCATCATGTGTGCATATACGATATGCAGAGTTATTTTCCAAATTACGTTATGCGGTAACATTTCTTAATGGTCTTGCCATCAATTCAGCATTTTTAGGCTGTAGTGATTTTTCTAGGCAATATACATAAGGTCAGTAGTTTGCCATTGCATTCTGATCAGTTCGGATGCACAATTACCTGCATGGGGGATTTCAACTTGGTACCTTGGCCGTCACGAGCGTGTTCTGTGCCACGTGGCCCCATAGCTGGACTTCTAATTTCACGAATTTCTAAATGTTATATATATATATATATATTGCAATCGTTCATTATGTGTGGTGACATTTTTGTGTGTTTGATATTGTGTGAGTGATAACTGTAGTGTGTGATAGTGTGCTACCGAATGAGTGAATGTGTGATTTAGGTATCATGTAGGATTGTAATTATATTATTGTATGTAGCATACTGTAAGGAAGTGCATCAATATTTATAGTATTAATAGAGAATGTATTTGAATACATTCAGGAGAAGATAAATAATAAATATAGTGATCACCCTATTCGTTAAAAAATGTTTTCGTTTATACAAGACAGAGATAGAATGTTGTCAGTAAAGACAATATCAAAACAATGGGATCGAGCTATTGTACAAACAAATGCACTAGCTACAGATCACAACGAAGAAGAATAGGTGAATCATCTGAAGGATTTACAACACCTACTTAACACATGACATCAATGAACAAGTAGGGAAAGACCACCAACGTACGTGGCAAGCATGAATGAACAAGTAGGGAAAGACCACCAACGTACGCGGCAAGCATGAATGAACAAGTAGGGAAAGACCACCAACGTACGCGGCAAGCATGAATGAACAAGTAGGGAAAGACCACCAGCGTACGCGGAAAGCATGAATGAACAAGTAGGGAAAGACCACCAACGTACGCGGCAAGCATGAATGAACAAGTAGGGAAAGACCACCAACGTACGCGGCAAGCATGAATGAACAAGTAGGGAAAGACCACCAACGTACGCGGCAAGCATGAATGAACAAGTAGAGATAGATTCCAGAAATCGGCATGGAATTTTGGGGACACAATACGGCAGAAAAGATCTACTTAAACTGAACGTTGTATACATCGTTATTGGTCCTGAATATGTCTTTTTCTGGATAACTTTGAAAACGAGACAAGTACGAAATTGAAATTGTGTGACGACAGACAGCAGTGAAGAAAAAAAACCTCCTAGATTGGCAGCACTGAATGTGCCACCAGACATCTTGAAGCAACCATATTGAGATTTTGATGGCTTCCCTGTGATGTGAGATGTTAAAAACATGAACTGTATAAAATTGTCGGTATGTCAAATGGCTGCAACTTTCAGTTCTTCCAATGAATCTTCTTTCTTCACTGGCTCGAGGAGTTAAACCTCTAAATTTGAACTCTCTAATGTGTTTATTTTAAATGTTGAGTGCAAATGTTAGAACGCATTGGCGAGTTGAACAATTAATTATGTGCTGACATCCCCTCCTTAAGTAAGTAGGGTATATCATAATGTCATATTGGTATTGGCACATTGGTATTGTCAAAATGGTATTGTCACATAAATGGCATTGTCACATTGTCTTAAGTAAGGTCTTTTGGTCGAAACAGCGATTTGTGTGTGCTATTATGTGTGTCTTGAGTGATTAGCAAAACTTCATTACCCCGTTCTTGGATTTACCTCATGAGATGTGTCTCGAAAATGTGTTGAATCAGTCATTTTCATTGGTCAATATGATTGTATTCTGTGTGACAGCCAATGAAAATCAAGGAAATAATCACATGAATCATTTTAAAAGGTTTGATTTATCACTAGCCAATGGGACTTGAATCGTTATTGGGAGGTTATCGTCCAGGTAAACAGACTTGGCACAATGCTGTCGTGTTCGTGCAGGTCGTTTTCGAAGGTTTTGACAAACGAATGGAGACATGCGCTGCTGCAATATACCTAGAGGATGCTTATAACAGAGTGCCCTTGGATTTATTGATGACCATAATGCTGCAACTCCAAGTAAGTCCATTTGTTGTCAGGTGGATTGTCTCTGCACTTTATCAGAGACAGGTTGTTCTTAGGTGTGGGAGTTGGTCTTCGCCACCAACAGTCATAAATCCAGGAAAACCACAAGGGTCACCACTGTCCCCAGTACTAATCAATGTGTATACAGTTCAAATTACAAGCTGTCAGACTGCAGGACCAGGGAGAACCATGTCTTATGCTGATGACATTTTGGTATATAGGCAGGGCAGAGATAGAGAAAGAATTGCCAGAAATTTGCAGAGGGAGCTTGATCGCATAGGAGAATGGTGCAGTAATTCTGGAGCTTTTGTTAATCCATCAAAGGCATCGATAACATGGTTTTCCCTAAACAATCACATAGTGAACACGTCCACGCCATCGGTTACTTTGAGAGGGGATGTCCTCGAGAGAACCAGCACAATGAAGTACTTGGGGGTCATGTTGGACCGAAGTCTGAGTTTCAAAGATCATGTTGACCACATAATTGTAAAGGCTTATAAAGGTCTTGCGGCGATGAAAGTTATGGCTGCAGCTCAATGCGAACAGAGACTGCTATTTATGCTGTATCAGGGATTGGTGGTGGCGGTGGTAGAGTACGCACTGGCAATTCTGACACTGAGTCAAACTCAAACAGAAAGATTGGATAGAATTCAACATGAAACAATGCGAATAATTTTGGGGTGCATGAGAGATACGTCGGCTCGGGCTATGCGATACCTACTACTTGATTGCCCAACTGCGGAGCAAAGAATATAAATGTGCAGGGCGCGGGACTACCTAAAAATCACCGCTGATAAAGAGCACCCTCTACACCCAGAAATTATCAAAGTGAAAGGAAGTCGACTAAAGAGAGGAAAGTCGTGGATGGGGCGCGCAGAGGACGTTATACAGAGTGTCTGCAGATTGGAGGATGTACTACCTAGTGCCGAATGGAGTCTGGCACCCTCGGATTACCCAAAGGAGTAATAACACTCAATAGAGAGTGCAGGGAATGGTGTCCGACAGTGGTTGAGTCGGAGGTGCTCGCTCTGATCAGTGAGAATTCCAGGGAAGGTGATATAGTTATATATACAGATGGGTCGGTTGAGAGACACATCAGGAGTTCCTGAGCTTTCACGGCTCAAAGGTGGGGGGAGACTATCAGAGAGGAAAGTGGTGCATTCGTTCAGACGACAAGCAGCTTGACAATGGAGATTCTGGCGGTGACCAAAGTTTTGCAATGAGTCTGCTCACAGACTGTCTGAGAGCATGCCTGTATCCTCAGTGACTCCATGAACATGATTGTGAAAGTTCAGACGGGGTACATTCGAGAACAGTGGCTGGATGCAGTGAATAACTCCTGTGTGCGTACAGTGGCTTTTATTTTTGTGCCGGGACACGCGGGAGTCCGGGGTAATGAAAGAGCAGATAGGTTGGCCGCCCACGCTGCTACTACGGCTGTTGATGGAGCGATGGATCGGGCAGACATTTTGAATGCCCTACGTGAAAACGCACGAACACATGACTGTACAAGTGACGATGACTCTTGTTCCATGATTAGAATAAAGGAACTTGGTTTGAAATGTGGTGCCGCTAGAAAGGAGAGTTTTCGTGGGCGAGAAACAATGATGGTCAATCAAAAACGTACTGGGACTGTCAGTCAACGTGTAATGGCGGATACACTCAAGGAAAGATCTGAGCACCCATGGACTTGTCCGGAGTGCAATGACGATGATCCAACAACTAACTAACTAACTAACTTGAATTGTAGTTGTGCATGGTCGAACCATCAGCTGGTCCCAGTCAAGACCTGTGTACAGAAAGTAAACATGACCTAAACGGATGATTTTTGATTCAGTACGTGCATTTCTGGCCTTCGATTCTTTTGGCATGCGAACATTTCTGAAGGGGGTGTAATGGTAAATATAGGATGCGCAAACATTATGGAACTATTCTTTCCGTTTTTATTTCGTCCACACACTCTTACTTTCAATGTTAATATATATATATATGAAGTAGGTTTATGTCGATATATGATATATAAAAACGATTGTCGATCATGCGTGTTGTGAGATAGTTTATAACGATCATGAGACATGTAGATGGAAGTGTAGTTTTAATTGTATCATTTAGAAAGGTATAAATATTTGTTCGTTCGTTCTTTTCATGATGCAAACATTTCTTTTACAAATAAAACAGAAATATCGAACTGGAAAATTAAACTGTGTTTGCAATGTCGAGTAGTAATTTATTGCATTTGTACAAATAAAAGTTTAAAACGTTGAGCGTTGTGTTGTATGTGTTCATGTCCTGCTCTGTTCCTGCATGACCACACACGATTTCTAATCTCTGCCAGAAGATTAGGGAATTTCTTTGTGTAAACCTGTGTCTACATTTGGCAATAGGTTTAACATGACTGCCTTGTACATGGATGTGTCTGATGTTGCGTCTGGGGGTATTTTTTGTTTTATTGTGTTCAATGCTAGTGATATTGTGTTGCAGTGGAAGAATATGTGATATTCTGTTTCTGGTGTTTTGAATCCACAGAGCTCGTGTGACCTGTGTGGTATTCTATGTGGGAGTGGTGTGATGTTAAAAAAGTAGTCTGTATGTCACTTCATTTGATTTGGGAGTTGTTTGTGTACGATGTAGGTTGGCAAATATGTCTGAGTAATCTGTTATAAAGTGAGCATAGCCTCATTTGATTCTGTTGATAAGTAATGGTTCTTGTGCTGCGATGAGGTGTTTATAAATATTTTTTGTTGGTTCATTGATTAGTTGCTCATTTTCCTTGAGATATTGGATGCATTGTTGGGGTAGAAAAGTGGTAAAATACCCATTGAGTGGGGGCTGTGTGTTTCGTATGTTGCATAAATGGGATATTCTTAGCCCGAGGTAATAATGTGCCAGTGTGTGTTCTCGCTAGTTTTCTATTATTTCTGATATGAATTGTATTCTGTGTGCTTGGATATTTGTCTTTAGTCATGTAGGGAGACTCCCCCTCTTTTCGTGTCCTGTATTAGTGTTTTAGTGTGTATTGCGTGTATCATGTGTCGAAAAATGAACTATATAATGTACTGATATATATCCTTGAGTGTGTTCTTTGGTGGGTAGAATACATTTGATGTGGACAGCAGTCTTGGTATGACGAAGGTGTTTACAACCACACTTCTGCCACAAATGGTTGCTGTTTTGTATTTGTATCGTTCTAATCGATCTTTGATTTCTATTGTTACATATATCCGAGTTTCTCTGTTGCCACGTGTTGGTGTGCAGTGATAAAGAATTCCGTATACTTTGATCTTGTCTATTGGATCAGTTTGAAAGGGAACTCTTTTTTATATCTCCACTTTCCTATAGGCCTACCCATTACGCATGACATTTGCACGTTTACCTTCAAATCACTCTCTATTCCATATGTTTCAAAATTTGTAAGGATATTTTGTATGCATGCTGTGTTAGAGAGAAAAAAGGGCAGTATCATCCGCGTAAGCTACTAGTTTTTGTAGCACAGTCCGGGTAATACGGCTCCTTTAATGTCGTTATTTTGTCTAATTCTTTTTAACACAGGCTCCAATACCAGGACGTAAAGCAGGGGTGACACAGGGCAACCTTGTCTTACGAATCTGGTTTTAAAAATTGGGTCAGTTATAGAGTGATCTATTAGTAAAATACTGAGTTATTGTACAGAAGTTTGATCAAGTTTGAGAAGTATTCACCAATGTTTCTTCTGTGTATTGTTTCGTGTAGGAAGTCGTGAGACACTGTGGAAAGCCTTTTCTTAATCTATAGATAGTATCGTAGACTGGAAGTTCTTTCCTTCAGTGTGTTGAATACACTTATGAAGTGTGTGTGTTTGCTGATGTTTCTATTCTGTACGCTGCATAGCTGGTCTGTGTGGATCAACTTGTGCATGAATGGTTGAAGTATCTTTCAAGAGGATTTTGTAGTCCGTATTTAACAGTGAGATAGGTATGTAGTGTGTCATGTTTGTCTTTGCATTGTTTTTTTAGAATTATAGCTATGTATGCCTGGTTTTACACTCATTTTGTTGGAGGCATTCGTGGAGCGTGCTCAGATAAGAGTGGACAACGGATGTAAGAGTGGACAACGGATGTAAGAGTGGACAACAGATGTAAAAGTGGACATAGGATGTAAAAGAGGTGTAGATAAAACTCGAATGTGACTCTGTCCGGTACTGGTAATTTACTTTTCTTCTTTTGTTTAAGCGTTTATTCTCAAACTCCCACTTGATCTCTATTGTAGCAGGACAATGGTCCAACTAGATTTCCAGCAGGATGTAGTCCAGAAAATGTAAATGCGTTGTGTCGCAGTTTTATTTGCGCAATGGCCTGACACATCCGCCTTCGGTGGTAATTGCTTTTCTGAAAGCTTCGAAGTCCATTGTGTAGATGTGTTTGTGTTAAGGGTTGGTCCCGCGTGTCTTTGTCCTGTTCTGTCGAACATTTCACATAGGTTGTTAACTCTTTATGTTGTCCCTGTGAGTTTCTACTTGTGTGTACCGCGTCATGTAGAATTTCTCAAATGCTGGACCTTTTTCGTCACATATTTCAAGTATGTTTTGTTCACCGATTATCCCCTGTATTTCTTTACAGCGTTAGATGTTTTGTTTGATGGTTAGGTACTGTTTGTTTGTTGTTTCGTGCCCCATGGTGTCTAGCTTCGTTCGCAACAAAACCCCTTGAAAGTTGTGTTGATTGTGTTTGTCTAGTTCTTCCTAAGGACGGATATTTGAGCATGTGGTTTCGTCTGTGGGTCTCACCAATGGCGCACTAGACAAACCGACAATGCAACGGAAATCTTTAGTAGATGACATGCCGTTATATTGAGGCTTATACAAGCTTCATGGCACGTCATCTATACAATCCCGTAGTCGTAACCTTCGATAACAGTTACCATGTTGTTCCGACAGGCCGACGTTGTGCTTGAACTAGTTACGGACACGGCGTTGGTGGACGGAACAACAAAATACCTGTCGCAAGGGTCAGACGTGTGCCCTGATGTCGACGTCTGTTTCGGCGGCATTAGACTCGAAACACCATCGAGTCAAATGGCTGCTGAAACAGAGGGCGAAGCACTTATGGGAATGCCCCACGTGCTGTGAGGCAAGTTTCTAATCAAGAATCAAGAGATATTTGTGGTGCCAGACTGTCTATGCTTTTTGTTTGACGAATAGCGTCCACTAATATTTGTCTGTGACGTCGCCGTTGTTTCTCTTTGTGACGAGACTCTGTGTTACATCTCTTATTGTGACGAGACTCTGTGTTACATCTCTTATTGTGACGAGACTCTGTGTTACATCTCTTATTGTGACAAGACTCTGTGTTACATCTCTTATTGTGACAAGACTCTGTGTTACATCTCTTATTGTGACGAGACTCTGTGTTACATCTCTTATTGTGACGAGACTCTGTGTTACATCTCTTATTGTGACAAGACTCTGTGTTACATCTCTTATTGTGACAAGACTCTGTGTTACATCTCTTATTGTGACGAGACTCTGTGTTACATCTCTTATTGTGACGAGACTCTGTGTTACATCTCTTATTGTGACGAGACTGTGTGTTACATCTCTTATTGTGACAAGACTCTGTGTTACATCTCTTATTGTGACGAGACTCTGTGTTACATCTCTTATTGTGACGAGACTCTGTGTTACATCTCTTATTGTGACGAGACTCTGTGTTACATCTCTTATTGTGACAAGACTCTGTGTTACATCTCTTATTGTGACGAGACTCTGTGTTACATCTCTTATTGTGACGAGACTCTGTGTTACATCTCTTATTGTGACGAGACTCTGTGTTACATCTCTTATTGTGACGAGACTGTGTGTTACATCTCATATTGTGACAAGACTCTGTGTTACATCTCTTATTGTGGCGAGACTCTGTGTTACATCTCTTATTGTGACGAGACTCTGTGTTACATCTCTTATTGTGACAAGACTCTGTGTTACATCTCTTATTGTGACGAGACTCTGTGTTACATCTCTTATTGTATTTTTTAGTAGAGTCCAATAGTTTCCGAGGTTGTCTTTCGGTGCATGTTCAACATTGGCTCGCAGTAAATTTGTTATCGTTTCCACGCAATCTTTGTTTTGAAGTAGGTAGTTGTTGAACTTCCAATGTAGCGATGTTCAATGCGTTTCTTGCAGATGATGGAAATGAAAATGAAATTTAAATGCAGATAAAGGAAGCTTTTTTGACATTGTCACTATTCATCCCCTTACCTCAGTACATCATTGTCACTATTCATCCCCTTACCTCAGTACATCATTGTCACTATTCATCCCCTTACCTCAGTACGTCTGTCTAATATAATCATACTGATGCACATGTCATTCTGCTCTACATTTCTTCTCTTCCTCTCGCTTATTGCCAGCTTCTTCTCTTCCTCTCGCTTATTGCCAGCTTCTTCTCTTCCTCTCGCTTATTGCCAGCTTCTTCTCTTCCTCTCGCTTATGTAGCGATGACTTTCTAGACAAATTCCTCTGGGATGATTGAGCTCTTCCGTAGTTGCTCATTCCTCCACAGCCCCCCCCCTTTCACCTGTTTGGTCCATGTATGCCAGGTATCTCGGCTCGATACATTGACTAATTCCTAGAGTTCTTCCCCCTCCTCTGATAAAGTTAAACGTGTTCTTACCTTTCATCCCCATAACTCCACTGTCTGACGCATCCTGCTTAAACGTTATTCCCTTCTCGAGTCTGATCCTGACACCCGTGACGCTTTCCACGACTTACCTCTGGCGGCGTATAGGCGCGACACAAATCTGAAAGACATCTTGGTCCAAAACCACCTTAGGTCTTCTTTTCCCGATCATTTCGGTACTGTTCGTTGCTCACTGGTCTTTACTTCACATGTCAGATTGTGATTCAGATGCGCTCCATTTCATTTTCCGAGGCCACTTTCTTCATCGAAGATGTACATGTGAATCCTGTAATGTTATTTACGTGATTATATGTAAACGATGCTGAAAGCAGTGCATCGGGGAAACCGACTTAAGATTGAGCGACCGATTCTGTAACCCTCTTTACGTCACCAAACACAGAACACCTACTCCTGTTGCCACACACTTCAATGGCGATGACCACCGTGGTGTTTTTGATATTCAGGTAACTGCCATCAGATACTGCCCCGCCGATGATAGATCAAGCTATTTGAACATAATTCCGACCACTCTTTTCTCTAGTTTTCGATCGGTGGATTCTTTGTCTTTATTTATTTATTTACGTCATCTTTTTTTGTTCGATTCTTTCCAGCTATATTTACGTTTTTATGTACTTCTTGTTCCTATAATTCTGGCATCTCACACCTAGATTTTACTCAGACAAGTTTAGCTGTGTGATCAACTTTACTCGTCATCTTTTGAGGTTATGTGCTTAGCTTGATAAAGTCCTTTTGGTCGAAACGTCTATTATGTCCTGTCTATTGTTATTTGCATGGTTATATCCTGTGTTTTGTTGTGTGTATTATTTCACATGAGCATCCGACAAATGATATTGTGTCAGTCGTCGTTCAGTCAGACTTCGATACCTGTTTGCTACATAAGTACTATTTTCATACAGTTTTACTAGCTGTATTACCTTTCATACAGTTTTACTAGCTGTATTACCTTTCATACAGTTTTACTAGCTGTATTACCTTTCATACAGTTTTACTAGCTGTATTACCTTTCATACAGTTTTACTAGCTGTATTACCTTTCATACAGTTTTACTAGCTGCATTACCTTTCATACAGTTTTACTAGCTGCATTACCTTTCATACAGTTTTATTAGCTGCATTACCTTTCATACAGTTTTACTAGCTGTATTACCTTTCATACAGTTTTACTAGCTGTATTACCTTTCATACAGTTTTACTAGCTGTATTACCTTTCATACAGTTTTACTAGCTGTATTACCTTTCATACAGTTTTACTAGCTGCATTACCTTTCATACAGTTTTACTAGCTGCATTACCTTTCATACAGTTTTACTAGCTGCATTACCTTTCATACAGTTTTACTAGCTGCATTACCTTTCATACAGTTTTACTAGCTGCATTACCTTTCATACAGTTTTACTAGCTGCATTACCTTTTATTGTAGAAGATATAGGGACTGTTAAAACGAGTGAAATAAAAGGAATTTTACCACAACATATTTGCTGCAAGGATACAACAGGCAATTTTACCACAACATATTTGCTGCAAGGGTACAACAAGCAATTTTACCACAACATATTTGCTGCAAGGGTACAAAAAACAATGTTACCACAACATATTTGCTGCAAGGGTACAAAAAGAACAGAATCAACGTTACAAGATATCCTTTGCTAATATAAAATTGCAATGAACTATTTCTCCTACTTATGGTCCATTTCTCCCCTTTATCACAACTATTTCTCCTACTTATGGTCCATTTCTCCCCTTTATCACAACTATTTCTCCTACTTATGGTCCATTTCTCCCCT
This sequence comes from Meghimatium bilineatum, assembly GCA_034231615.1. NCBI lineage: Eukaryota > Metazoa > Mollusca > Gastropoda > Stylommatophora > Philomycidae > Meghimatium > Meghimatium bilineatum. Next base: position 633,790 of record CM067308.1, on the reverse strand, counting down.
TTATCACAACTATTTCTCCTACTTATGGTCCATTTCTCCCCTTTATCACAACTATTTCTCCTACTTATGGTCCATTTCTCCCCTTTATCACAACTATTTCTCCTACTTATGGTCCATTTCTCCCCTTTATCACAACTATTTCTCCTACTTATGGTCCATTTCTCCCCTTTATCACAACTATTTCTCCTACTTATGGTCCATTTCTCCCCTTTATCACATCTATTTCTCCTACTTATGGTCCATTTCTCCCCTTTATCACATCTATTTCTCCTACTTATGGTCCATTTCTCCCCTTTATCACATCTATTTCTCCTACTTATGGTCCATTTCTCCCCTTTATCACATCTATTTCTCCTACTTATGGTCCATTTCTCCCCTTTGTCACATCTATTTCTCCTACTTATGGTCCATTTCTCCCCTTTATAACATCTATTTCTCCTACTTATGGTCCATTTCTCCCCTTTATCACATCTATTTCTCCTACTTATGGTCCATTTCTCACCTTTATCACATCTATTTCTCCTACTTATGGTCCATTTCTCCCCTTTATCGCATCTATTTCTCCTACTTATGGTCCATTTCTCCCCTTTATCGCATCTATTTCTCCTACTTATGGTCCATTTCTCCCCTTTATCGCATCTATTTCTCCTACTTATGGTCCATTTCTCCCCTTTATCGCATCTATTTCTCCTACTTATGGTCCATTTCTCCCCTTTATCACATCTATTTCTCCTACTTATGGTCCATTTCTCCCCTTTATCACATCTATTTCTCCTACTTATGGTCCATTTCTCCCCTTTATCACATCTATTTCTCCTACTTATGGTCCATTTCTCCCCTTTATCATATCTATTTCTCCTACTTATGGTCCATTTCTCCCCTATATCACATCTATTTCTCCTACTTATGGTCCATTTCTCCCCTTTATCACAACTATTTCTCCTACTTATGGTCCATTTCTCCCCTTTATCACATCTATTTCTCCTACTTATGGTCCATTTCTCCCCTTTATCACATCTATTTCTCCTACTTATGGTCCATTTCTCCCCTTTATCACATCTATTTCTCCCCATATATGGTTCATGTCACACCACTATGGTATCTCTGTTTCAAATGTATATTTTATAAAAAGTTTCAATGTGTAATCATTCATTGAAGAAAAAATGCATATTTCACATACAAGATATGAATAATATCTCAGACTTATTATTTATAGAGTTTTCCCGATTTTGGTGAAAAATGAAAAATGGTGGTCCATTTCTTCCCACTCTCCCCTACAGATGATTTTGTACTTGTATTGCCCTGTCCATCAATCATCTGCACATAAACATGTCGAAAAACTCTCATATCTTTACCGTCTATGATTAATTCCCTTGTTACTGTTCTCATTACCTTGTTCTGTGTTTCCGTACACGTTTTTTGATGTAGCCAATAAAGCAAATGCACTTATTATGCTGCATTGTTTGGCTTCTCTGCGTTATTGTATATATTACCTTAGCATAAATTGTATTTTTGTTCATTTCTTTGTGTGCTACAGATGTCCATTCTTTCTTTTTTGTATTTCTTCTTCCATTTTGTTGTGTTTGAAATATGATTATTCTAATGTGATTTCTCGTGAGTTGATGACTTGTACTTACTGTTCGGTATTCTAGCAATGTATTAGCTTATTTTCTTCTTTGACATTCAGAATGCAAATTTACCTGAACGCCTTTGTTGACATTTGTATTGCCTCATAATTGCCGTTTATTACCTTTGGAATGTTCACAAGCTTCCTGGAATTGTTATTTCGCACCTGTAGTCACTTTTTCAAATATAAGATTTACAAGGCGAAGATGGTGATGATGAAATAATCCCTTTAGCTGTCAGTAGGTAGCTCTTGACTCATGATGATGATGAAATAATCCCTTTAGCTGTGAGTAGGCATAAGAGGTAATACTGCTGTAAAACTGAATAACAATAGTACTTACGTAGAACACAGGTTTTAGATGTTTCACTTGGTGACTGACAACTGACAAACTTACGTAGAACACAGGTTTTAGAAGTTCCACTTGGTGACTGACAACTGACAAACTTACGTAGAACACAGGTTTTAGAAGTTTCACTTGGTGACTGACAACTGACACACTATCACTAAGGGGCTGTGGAGTGTAAATACGAAAAAATACAAATAACAGTACACAAAACATTTTCAACTTTTCGAAACGTGCAGTAACAATGATGATTTTTCACAAATGACAGGTTCTCACCCTAACCCCTAATTTTCCTTAGCAGTGTTCTATGACATGTCTGGAAAAAAAGACAGCAATCCTATTTTTTGCAACATTTTACTGGAAGTCCAGTCCCTGGATGTTACACAGAACACTGTACAGAACTAGAAGTCCAGTTCCCGGTTGCTACACGGATTTAGCACAGGCAAGAAACCTCTTAAGGAAACAGAAATATGGGATGGTTAGTGGCAATGGAATTAGTTGATGAAACGCCACCAAAGAACAAACATGATGAAGAAGAAATGACAACGTTATCTTCTATGGTTCACGTGCTGTTCGTTCGTCACAAACGATGAAGAGCTTTTGCTACAACATGTTTTTAAATTCAGGTTTATGTATGTCCATGTTTGTGCATTTGCATATACAATTATAAACATAGGCACATATACACATATAAACTTGTAAACATAGGCACATATACACATATAAACTTGTAAACATAGGCACATATACACATATAAACTTGTAAACATAGGCACATATACACATATAAACTTGTAAACATAGGCACATATACACATATAAACTTGTAAACATAGGCACATATACACATATAAACTTGTAAACATAGGCACATATACACATATAAACTTGTAAACATAGGCACATATACACATATAAACTTGTAAACATAGGCACATATACACACATAAACTTATAAAACATATGTACATATACACATAAAACCATAAAAAGTAAAAAAGAGTTATTTTGGCCTCACAGGTCATTGGACAAGTTTTTTTTGTTTTCTTCAGGTTTCATTCTTAAACTTCCGCTGGATCTCTCTTGTATTATGACAATTGTCCTACTAGATTTCAAGCAGGATGTAATTCAGTCAATGAAAATGCGTTGTGTCGCCATTGTATTTGTGCCAAGAGCCCGACACATCATACGTCGGCAGTTGGACAGGTTAAGTCTGACACTACAATGTATCATTTTAGACATCGTTTGTTCTGACTTTCTAGTTAGTCTCCGCTGTCGATCTGTCTGTGACTTTCTAGTTGGTCTCCGCTGTCGATCAGTTGATTGGACACCTAATGTGAATGGAACCATCACAACCAGCAATCAAGGCGTACATCAGAAAGAACGGCTACAAAGCCAGAAGAAAACCAAGAACATCATGACAAGATTCAATCAGATTGTTTAAAATCACGGCCTAACAATGACAAGCGCAACAAAGAGATTGTTTCAAATCACGGACTAACCATGACAAGTTTTGTAACAATATTAGTATAGAATGTTAGAAGGAAATTTAATATTCTCAACATATTAAAAGATATAACACCTTGTTGAAGACCTTACTTGAATGTAGAGTCGTGGGGACACGTATAAGAGGTAGGCAGACATACAAGTGGGAGAGAAACCGCACGTGAAGAGCAGGTCTAGGAGAGTGCACCACCAATGGAAAAAAAAAACAAGAGAATTTTAGTAGCTCATTGTATCCAACATTCTTTGCACCTACGGCACTTGATGATGATTTGCTAAAATATAAAAGCGTTTTACAAGCAAAAATTCACGAAATAAAAATATCTTATTTCCCACTGAAGACCAACATTGTTATTATTACAATGTTATTATTGGTATTGTTATCTTGCCATGGTTATTATTATGTTATGAATAGTATTTTCATTGTATGAAGAAATAATTACAAAACAATAAAGCGAGCAACTAGCATCGTGTGCACCAGAGATAGGCATCAGAAATAAAACCAATGTCACAATGACATAAACTCGCGCGACTCACAGAGATCACTATGCAAGGAAACAACCACAACAGATAGTCACAACAGACAACCACAACAGACAACCACAACAGACAACCACAACAGATAGTCACAACAGACAACCACAACAGATAGTCACAACAGACAACCACAACATATAGTCACAACAGACAACCACAACAGATAGTCACAACAGACAACCACAACAGACAACCACAACAGACAACCACAACAGATAGTCACAACAGACAACTACAACAGACAACCACAACAGATAGTCACAACAGACAACCACAACAGACAACCACAACAGACAGTCACAACAGACAACCACAACAGACAACCACAACAGATAGTCACAACAGACAACAAACACAGACAACCACAACAGATATTCACAACAGACAACCACAACATATAGTCACAACAGACAACCACAACAGATAGTCACAACAGACAACCACAACAGATAGTCACAACAGATAGTCACAACAGACAACCACAACAGACAACCACAACAGACAGTCACAACAGACAACCACAACAGACAACCACAACAGACAGTCACAACAGTCAACCACAACAGACAGTCACAACAGACAACCACAACAGACAACCACAACAGATAGTCACAACAGACAACCACAACAGACAAACACAACAGACAACCACAACAGACAACAACAACAGATAGTCACAAAATACAATCACAACAGATAGTCACAACAGACAACAACAACAGACAACCACAAGAGACAGTCACAACAGACAACCACAACAGACAACCACAACATATAGTCACAACAGACAACCACAACAGACTACCACAACAGATAGTCACAACAGACAACCACAACAGATAGTCACAACAGACAACCACAACAAATAGTCACAACAGACAACCACAACAGATAGTCACAATAGACAATCACAACAGATAGTCACAACAGACAACCACAACAGACAACCACAACAGATAGTTACAACAGACAACCACAACAGACAACCACAACAGACAACCACAACAGACAACCACAACAGACAACCACAACAGACAACCACAACAGACAACCACAACAGACAACCACAACAGACAGCCACAACAGATAGTCACAACAGACAACCACAACAGACAACCGCAACAGACAGTCACAACATACAACCACAACATACAACCACAACAGACAACCACAACAGACAACCACAACAGACAACAACAACAGACAACCACAACAGATAGTCACAACAGACAACCACAACAGATAGTCACAACAGACAACCACAACAAATAGTCACAACAGACAACCACAACATATAGTCACAACAGACAACCACAACATATAGTCACAACAGACAACAACAACATAACCATAACATAACAACTCTTCAATAAACAGAAATGTTTAAACAACAATTTTCGTTCTTGTCGCTTGGTACTCCTTTATGGCTTGTGTGAGATTTCTCTGGGGATGGGTTTTATCAGTACTTCATACATGTCTATTTTCGTTGACTGTTGTCAGAACTCTATATGTTTCTTACAAGCGTTAAGTGCTACACTGTAGCTAACAACTATTGTGTCATGTGTCATGTTCTCTCCAGAACCTTGTCTTCCCAATGAACTCCGTGAACCCTTCTCTGTCTTGGGTCAAGCATTTTCCAAAGACGTATTCAAATTCTCTTTAATGTCGTCAGTCAACAATAGTAATGACGTCAAACACAAGGTCGACCAGCTGTGCAGTGATAGCACAGACTACAGGGTATGAATATGGAAAATTGCAAATGACAGTATACAAGACAGTTTAAACTTTTGTTTCAAAGTCTTTTTCAAGATAATAACCAACAAACATTGAACGAAGAGTGAAAACAGTAACCATAATGACACTATCATAAAAGCATTAGATAGCAGACATTTACATCAAAAACATCCAAGGTAAGACGGACATAAGCACACGCGGGTATTGCAACCAACATTAGCCGTATTTCTGCAAGTCTATAACAGATAGAACTGGAGTAAAACTATTATTCGACAGAGGAAATTTGGAAACACAGAGAAAGTTTTGTGAATTTTTCTAAGAAAACTGGGAAATATACAAAACTCGATGTTTCGACCGAAAAATATTCTGCAAATAAGAAAAACGATGTGTGAAGGACGACATTTATTACAATCAAGTCAACATAATATTCCTAGGATAAATTTTATGAAGGAATCAAAGAAAAACTAGAAATGAAATTCTGCACTCAATCAATCACAATGTCAATCACAATTATTTCAGCAATTATCTACCTTGTAATGTAACAGGTTTTGATGGCTGAATAGACTACAAATAATTGTCAAATAGCAACAAATAAAACTTCATTCTAGAAAAAATAAATTTAAAAAACAATTACGTCATTATATGCATCAATTATTCACTGGATTGTAATGATCGTATTCCCAGATATATGCACTTATATCTAGACCATCTCGATTGTTTCTGCCATGTTTTCACAATGAGTGATTCGGTTCAAGTGTCCCCCATCTGTAGAACGCTTTTAAAATAATACGCAGATATTTATTTGATCTGCACGGGACATTTTTATTCTGTATATCGTGTAATAGACATTTGATGTGAATTAACCAGGTCAATCCAACTCATGTAGATCGTGTGTGATTACTTCACCGGAGAGACGTTTTTAAAAAAAAAAATTAAAAACACAAATAATCACAAATAAACACACACGCACACACGAATGTAGTCAAGTATCACACACACGCAAGGATGTAGTCAAGTATTACAAACCTAAACACGTTGTTGTTTTGTTTTTGTTATGCGTGTATACAAACCGAACAGAAACATTCAGACATCAACACTTACTTGTGTACTTGAGCGTAAACAGTTTCAAATGCACGGTAGCTTCTAAAAGTTCCAGAAATTTGTGGATTACACAGAAATAAGTAACGCTGGAATTAATGGACTATATAGAAATAATTGGCAATCGAATCTGTGGATTATAGAAATTAGTAGCAATAGAATGATCTACACCATATTTCCTTCAAAATAATTCCATTAGACAACTATACGCCTTTATCAGCGTGCATATACAGCTGCTGGAAACATTTGTGAAACCCATACTTTGACACTTCTCCCAGCTGTCTTGTCGCATTGGTGATAACAGCATCTGCATCCTAGAATCGCTGTCCTTCCAGTGTCGATTATGATAATGTTCCAAGGTAATCATATTGTGCTGTGCAAGGTACTGCAATAATCAGTTGGGATCGGTGTGTTCTGGGGCATTGCCATGCAGTATAATGTAATGTTTGTTCTCCTTTCTTCTGGTCGTTTTATTCTGATAGCATCCCCTAGATTTATTCATTTCAGTGTCTCCATAAACTGCTATTTCTTCATTTCAGTGTCTCCATAAACTGCTATTTCTTCATTTCAGTGTCTCCATAAACTGCTATTTCTTCATTTCAGTGTCTCCATAAACTGCTATTAAACAATGTTGATATCTTTCATTGTGACTTCTCAAGAAAAATACATGATTTTTTTATGTACTTACGTAGAACACAGTTTTTTTTTTAAAGTTTCACTTGAACACAATAGACGGACTATCACTAAGACTAAGGAGTTATGAGGTGTACGCACGAAAACATACACATTACAATGCGCAAGAAATGTTCAACGTTTCGGACCGTTAGGTCTTTCTCAAGAGTATCTAAAAACCTAAAATGTCTTGTGTATTGTAATTTTTATGGTTTCGTGTTTATACTTCATAATCATTTAGCATTAGTGATAGTCCGTCTGTTGTATTCTAGTGCAACTTCAAAAATCTGCGTTCTACGTAAGAACTATTGCTGTTCCGTTTCACTGCAGTATTACCTTATATTAAATTGATATCTGTAAATTATTCAATCGATGACATTTTCAACACCGACGATGTAACTAACACAACAGCGACGATGCAGCTAGCACAACACCGACGATGCAGCTAGCACAACACCGACGATGCAGCTAGCACAACACCGACGATGTAGCTAGCACAACACCGACGATGTAGCTAACACAACACAGACGATGTACCTAACACAGCACATGCACGCAAATATGTGTTTCTTCTCGTCAAAGGTATATGCATAAGTCACGTCTACCATGCCCTGTCGTCAAGGTCATCACCCATATAATAATTTCATAAAATTCCCATAACATTCAACTTTCAATCAAATACTAGTCCACTATTCCTGGGACTGTCAATCAAATACTAGTCCACTATTCCTGGGACTGTCAATCAAATACTAGTCCACTGTTCGTGGGACTTTCTAAAGTTGCTTCGTATATACACACACACATGCAGACGCACACACACACAATCGCAGACACAGGATCAGAAGATATCGGTGCACAACGGTGCACCTGCACTTACACACACACGCACGCACGCACACACACACACAAAACTAAACCGTGACCAACAGTATTAACTGCTCTAACAGAATGTAAACAAGACTTACCGTAATCATGAGCACCGGTAACTTTGAAACATTAAATTTATCGTTTGAAAAATACTTGCAGAACCTGTCAGTAAACAGAGACATTCAGCACTGTGACCCTCAAGCTATTTCAGTGCCCTGGTATAGTTTTGCCATAGTTTTACCATAGTATGGCCAAATTTCACCATTTTGCACTCATGATTGCCACTGGCAATGAAATTTAAGTCCGTCATTTTTATTCTGTTAATCTTCAATTTCAAAACGTATAAACTGTTGGTTATTTTTGGTTATATTTTACTAGTACACAAAATCAATTTCAGCGATCAAGCAAATTTGTCCAGGCCATCATCTCCGTCACCATACTTCGTCTTCTTCAGAGTTCATTCTCAAACTCACGCTAGAACTCTTGTAGCAGGACCATGGTCCTATTAGATTTCTAGTAGGATGTAGTCCATAGAATGTAAATGTGTTGTGTCGCCGTTTTATTTGTGCCGGTGGCCCGACACATCCGTCTTCGGCTGACGTCGCCATATTACTAGTAGTTGATTTGTAATAACCTGATGTACTGTTACAACTAATCGTACATGTACTGTACAACTAATCATACATGTACTGGTACAACTAATCATACATGTACTGGTACAATTAATCATACATGTACTGGTACAACTAATCATACGTGTACTGGTACAACTAATCATACATGTACTGGTACAACTAATCATACATGTACTGGTACAACTAATCATACATGTACTGGTACAATTAATCATACATGTACTGGTACAATTAATCATACATGTACTGGTACAACTAATCATACATGTACTGGTACAATTAATCATACATGTACTGGTACAATTAATCATACCTGTACTGGTACAACTAATCATACCTGTACTGGTACAACTAATCATACATGTACTGGTACAATTAATCATACATGTAGACACTGAATATACCTGTACTTACTAGCATTCCTTACAGACATACTGGGAATCGGTACCATCGATTCTCTGGCCTGCATAAACGCATCAGTAACATATATACCATGAAACATGCTACAGAAATGTCCCAGGTTCACACAACGACAATTTGGTCTTCAGGAGCTTCTCTGCTAAACAAGTTGTGGTGAACCCAAGATGAACTTAAACAAACCGCTCTATCTATCTATACGCTGTGGCCCTGGTTTGCATTGCGGCGTGAGGGGTAGAAGAGTTTGGTCTCTCAGCAATATTCCTCAGATGTTGTGCAAACATGCCATTTCGGTTGTCACGAGTTTTCTTTTGTCTTGCGCTGTGGTTGTCCACGTTTGACATTGGTAGAATAGTGTTGGTACAATAATCGTCTCGAACAATGCCATTTTGGTATTTAAATCTACATATTTGGTTTTGGTGATTGGTGTCATCTGTCCAAGTCCGTGATATGTTTTACCACATCGGATGTATATTTCTTTACTATTCCTCCCTTCTGCTGTTATATTGATTCATGGGTAAGTAAACTCCGTCAGCTGGTCAAGTCGTCTTTGGTTGTCAATATAAATAGTAACACTTCTTCCTCTTCTTCCTATGTTCCTTACTTCTGTCTTTTATGTATTTTTTTCATATTGAAGGCTTGACATGTTTGGTGTAGTCTGTCTATTTGTATCTGTAGTTGTTCTTCTGATGTTGCTACTATCGCCTGTTCGTCTGCAAAAATGCAATTCATTTAAGCTGTCATTCAGGTTTTCTTTTTCCATTGTCTTCGTTTCTTTAACAGGTGTGGTCTGTATATGTTAGAAATAGCAGGGAAGGGAGGGGGTATTACACATCCTTGTCTTATCCCCGATCAAAATTGGAATTAGTCTGATGTCCCTGTACTCGTTCTTGATGTGCATTGGCTGTCGATGTACATGCTCTTACAAAGGTTAATCAAGTTCTTCAGAAATATCTCCATTGTACCACAAGCACTTAGAGTTCTCACTGTCGGATTGCTAATCCTGTTGCAGTGGGATAGCAGCACTTAGAGTTCTCACTGTCGGATTGCTAATCCTGTCGCAGTGGTGTAGCAGACAAACCTCACATGGGCACACTGCGATGCTCTAATGAACACATACATCAATGATGATACCATTAATTCCAGATGAAGAATCCTGAAACATTGAGCTACACTTCCATTTGTGACGATAAAGAAATCACACAACTGTCATCTCGATGCCATCTTACCGCTGTATATATGACCAATGTTGGACTGAATGTTGACCAATTGATCGCTGAAATTGTGTACCCTATATATATATATATATATATATATATATATATATATATATATATATATATATATATATGGTAGCCGGGGGTAAGATGACGCGCGGGGCAAGACTGGGTGTCGGTTTTTTTTTCAGAGTCTATGGATTTTACCGGTAGGACACGTGACTAGGTCTGGCGGGAAACGTCCATTCTATGACACAACGAAATTTGACAGTTCACGGACAGGTCGTTTTCCAACCATGAGGTAAATTGGTTTTTCATGGGTCTTGAACTATTTTTTCCCCAACTTTTTACTCCTTATCTACTGTTATCATTACTGTCATGTTATTTTACATGTTTAAACTGAAACATATATTGTATTGTTAAGTTATTAAGCACATTACATTGTCAAAATCCTTTTTCTTTTTCTGTGTGACATTTTATTAAAGTTGCTAACCATATAATTTGGGGCAAGATGGCGATTTCAAAATGTTATGAAAAAAATGCAGATGTCATGGATGCTGATCTAAGGCTGGGAGAGACTGATATATATGGTTATAATGATCAACCAACCTTACAAACGCATTACTAGCTTTAAAACGAAACGTATGTACAATTTTTTTTTAGAAATTTTGTTTTTAGAGTAAAGTTAGAAAACTAGGTCTTATCTATTTATTCTGTCTATTCTTAACACACATTTACACACTGCCTGTGTGTTAGACCTGTTGCATAGGTGATTGCCTTCATTTTAAAATGGTACGTATCACCTTTTTTCCTGCGCCATCTTGCCCCCCAACACGGGGCTATATGTTTTTTTAAAACATATGTTAGAAAATTCTCATTCTACTGTCTACACATAGTTGTATGTTGTCAATAACATCACAAATGTAAGATAAATGAATAAGCTATACACTGATACCAGTTTGGTCTCTCATAATTACGTCTAGTTGTCAGAATGTGCTAAAATGTGCAAAGTGCGCCATCTTACCCCCTGCTACCCTATATATATATATATATATATATATATATATATATATATATAATGTCTTGTGTACTATATAACTAATACTTAATAAACTTCTGTAACTCTTGTTCTCAAACGCTTGAATCATTGTTTCCGTGTTTGCTTTGAGTGTCCAGCTTTCACGAATATATACAAAATCATATGGAAGGTACATTGATCTCACTTCTCTGATATTTCCTACTGTCAGTGACGAAACCTCTGACAATCGAATTTATTTTTATAGGGCAGTATTTTGGGTAAGAAATCATAGGCAGAGAATTGAATGCACCAGTTATCTGTTTCCGTATTCTGTCTAACATGATCGGTGAACTTGACCTTCTGAAAATGCATTCAACAACAGGGAGAATCCGATCAGACAATTGGGGCAGAGGTCGTTTCTCTGTGTGCCTTCCTCGTGCAACATTTCTAGGTCACGTCCTTCACTGGACAACCTCTTGGTCTATGCTAATCATTTAAATGGCTAACTTTATTTTGGGAGTATTCTTTGAAAGTATTCTTCAACTGTTTTCCCTATATACAAGTGATGTGGTCCTACATACATGTGATGTGGTCCTATATACATGTGATGTGGTCCTACATACATGTGATGTGGTCCTACATACATGTGATGTGGTCCTATATACATGTGATGTGGTACTATATGCATGTAATGTGGTCCTATTCTCTAATATTGGGAGGGCCTGAAAGTGGAGCAAAGAATAGAAATACTATTTGTCTTCTATGCGTGTTGTTAGGAATACAATGTATGCACACCGTTCACACACACACCACACTAACACACACACACACACACACACACACACACACACACACATGCGCTAAACATTGATATGGATTTATAATAGATCCAGTGAAAGGACCTCGAAAGGATATATCAAGTTTGTATCAGAGAGAGGATAGCACCAGTTGATGTGACAGTGTAAGTACAACCTACATTCAAGTGTACACTTCATTTGAGGCTCTCATTGAACGGTGTAAGTACAACCTACATTCAAGTGTACACTTCATTTGAGGCTCTCATTGAACGGTGTAAGTACAACCTACATTCAAGTGTACACTTCATTTGAGGCTCTCATTGAACGGTGTAAGTACAACCTACATTCAAGTGTACACTTCATTTGAGGCTCTCATTGAACGGTGTAAGTACAACCTACATTCAAGTGTACACTTCATTTGAGGCTCTCATTGAACGATGTAAGTACAACCTACATTCAAGTGTACACTTCATTTGAGGCTCTCATTGAACGGTGTAAGTACAACCTATATATGTGTACACACCATGTGAGGCTCGAAACAATGAAGTTGAGTGTGAAAAATATTTTGACAACTTAAATGACTTATTGAACACCGTAAACAGAGAAGAAAATGGGTATGTCATGGGGGGAGACTTCAACGCCTACAGAAACGGAATAGAAGAATATCTAGAACCATTTTGTGATAGAACGAACAGGAAAAACTACAATGAATATAGAATATTAGAAACATGCAACCAATATAATTTATTCGTTACAAACACCTTCTTCAAACACAGAGAATCCAAGACTACGCGTGGTACAAATGGAACAATCTTAATTGCAAAAGTCAAATAGACTTCATACTAGCAAAACTAAATAATAGAAGAATTATAAGAGATACAAGAGCAATAGCAAATAGTGCACCGACACCGACCACAAAAACAGTGATGGCATCAGTTAAAATAACAAGAACAAGAGACGCAACAAACTAGCTGCAACCAACCTGCAAGTTAAACTAAAAACCTGCTGGATACTAATATATGGAAACAATATGAACAAAGATTCTTAGAAGAATTTGAAAAGCAACCAATAACTACAAAGTCAGTTGAAGAAGAATGGGAAATATTCAAGAAATTCATAATGCAAATAGCGGGAGAAACTTCTGATACATGAAACATAAAAGTAGAAAACCAAAGAAACATCATGGTGAAACGAGGAAGTCAAAAGTCACCATACGAGATAAGAAACAAAAACTCAAGAAATGGCATACAAGCAAAGCGCAAGATATATCGAGTACAGGTCAGCTAAATCAATAACACAGAAAATCATTACAAACAAGTGTCAAAGAAATTCTGCACGAAAATTAAGAATATGAAAAACAGGGAAGATAAATATTAAACAGCCGAAATAATCTCTTTTCTTTCTTTTCGTTTTATACCTCTTTATGCCTGTGTACGCCTCTTTATACTTCTTTATACCTCTTTATACCTGCGTATGCCTGTGTATGCCTTGCAGTGTCTGGGGTAGAAGAGTTCTCTGGATATGACCTTTGTGTGACCTCATATATATTTGTTTTCATTGATTCTTTTATTTCTGTAATCCATCTTTTGCTTGGTATCCCCTGGCTTTCTATCCATAGTGTCTGTATAGTAATGATTTTTTGAGGGGCACTGTCTGATGGTAGTCTGGAAGCGTGTGAGAACCACTTAATCTGTTGTCTTCTGATGTAATCCAAGATTGGAATTGTTTTTGTTAGTAGTCTTGTTTTCATTTCTGATTCTGTCACTTATTGTTACTCTGAGGATTCTACGTAGACAAGTCATGTGTGTTGTGGCAAGTTTTCTTTTGGATTCTGTTGTTAGTGTCCATGTTTGACATTGGTAGCATATTGATAGTATGGTGATCGTTTTATATAGTGCAGTTTTTCCACAATGCGATGACGTATGTGGGTCTCACCAATGGTCCACTAGACAAACCGAAAATCTTTGTAGATAACATGCCGTTATATTGAGAATCTCTTATGGAATCTTTGTAGCATGTCATCTATACAATTATAGACCCCCCTCTGAGTAGAAGACTTTCTTGAATAGGCATAACACTAAGCCGAAAGATAAAGTCTCCTGGTTGTGAAAGAAGGCTCAGAAAAACTACCCCACTGTACATAGGAAGTAAGAGGTAATCGCTCGCAATTCCTGGAGATTCTCAAACAAACAAAAACAAACACCAGAAGACAAAAGATTAAGTGGTTTCGGTATGCTTACAGACTACCAACAGACAGTGACCCTCAAAAAAGCAATACTATACAGAAAAGATGGATACAAAGTCAGGGGCAGACCTTGCAAACGATGGATCACAGAAATAAAAGAATCAACAAAAACAAACATATCTGAAGCACACAAAAAATCCATCCCCAGAGAACTCTTCTACCCCTGACGATGCAAGACATAAAGGGGTATAAAGCGAAAATAAAGAAAGAAGCATGGTATAAGCGGCGACTAAAGAGGTTATGCGGTGGAGGAAGATGTACCTGATGAGGAAGGTGTTGTACCTGATGAGGAGGGTGTTGTACCTGATGAGGAAGGTGTTGTACCTGGTGAGCAATGGTTTCCTTTACCCGTAGATTGTCAGAACTTCTTACGAGAAATGATAACTCTGAATAGAGTGGTGCCATATTGTTGTGTGTCTGAAGTGCAGTTATGATGAGCGAGGGATTGCCGGGAAGAGGTATATGTTTATATACACTGATGTCTCGACTGTTAAACGCGTCAGTATGGTTTAGAGTTTTCCCAGCTTGTTTATTTAGTTAACGTCATTGAATATTCTGTGTTTGTGTTTCGATGTTCGTTGATGTTATTGTTGCTAGACGATTCGGTGCTGCTAGAACGGACCTAGTTCAATTCCAGTCAGCTGTAAGAATTATTTTCATTTATCCGCATACTTCCTACATGAATTTAATTGTGTTTTTCCTAAGCCTCTCATGTTTTTTTAACCTCAAAATTTGGAAGTTCACTAGGTCTTGGTTTTCAATTTCTTCTTTACTGTTGTCACAGAAAATAGTTCCCTGTTGTCACAAAAAATAGTTCACTGATGTCACAAAAAATAGTTCCTTGTTGCCACAGAAAATAGTACCTTGCTGTCACAGAAAATAGTTCCTTGTTGTCACAGAAAATAGTTCCTTGTTGTCACAGAAAATAGTTCCTTGTTGTCACAGAAAATAGTTCCCTGTTGTCACAGAAAATAGTTTCTTGTTGCCACAGAAAATAGTTCCTTGTTGTCACAGAAAATAGTTATATAAATAACCAAAATATCGGAGAATGTCCGACAATATGGAAAGTGGTGCAGGTAACCAGACAAATAAGAGGTAAATACCAAGTTAATTATAAAGGTAACTGAATATAACTATCAATATAAATCAATCAGAAATAATAAAACAAAGAACAAAGACAATTTCCGACGTGTCGGTACTATTGGAACCTTTGTCAAGAAACAAAAACCAATTAAGATAACACAATCGCCCGTGTGTTGCCGGGGCCCGAAATGGGAGCAAAGAATAGCAACACTGTTTACCTTCCACGCATGTCGTAAAAGGCGACTAAGGAGGTTATGGGATGGAGTTGGCTGTCCCATTCCATATAGGGTCAGTGACCCAAAGCCATGCTGAAGTCGGATGTGCCAGGCCGAAAGGCGCAGATATCGCAGCAGTACTGTACACTATGACACAATGCATTCCGTTCTCCGGACTACATCCTGCTAATCTGCAGGAGTTTGAGAACGAACGCTGAAGAAGAAGAAGATAACACAACTATAAAAATAGAAAAATGTCAAGACTTGGACAATGGTTGCCTTACAAAAATGTCAAGACTTGGACAATGGTTGCCTTACAAAAATAGAAAAATGTCAAGACTTGGACAATGGTTGCCTTACAAAAACCGTGTGCTAATTTCTTACTGTATCTTTTCTCTTTTATTTCCCGCCCCCTATCCTTCCCCTCCCCCCATTCATCGCATCGTGAATTGTGTCCCCTTTCTTCATTTTTCATCTTATACTTTGCATTTCAATCTCGTAATTTTTCCCATACCCATTTCTGTCTGACAATATTGAACGAACATAATTCTGCACCAAATCTAAAAGCTGCAACATAATGGTCACTTCGACAATGTTTTTTGTTGGAAAACCATTGTCCAAGTCTTGTATTTTTATAGTTGTGTTATCTTAATTGGTTTTTGTTTCTTGACAAAGGTTCCAATATGACCGACACGTCGGAAATTGTCTTTGTTTTATTGTTATTTCTGATTTATTTATATTGATAGTTATAGGCCTATTCAGTAACCTTTATTATTAACTTCGTATTTACTTTTAACAGAAAATTGTTACATGTTGTCACAGAAATGAGTTCTCTGCTGTCACAGAAAATAGTTCCCTGTTATTATAGAAATTAGTTGACTGTTGCCATAGAAATTAGTTCATTGTTGTCGTATTGATTAATTCACCATTTTCACAAATATTAGTTCACCATTATCACACAGTTTACTAGCTGGCCTGTATTGCTTGGTATTATCACACAGTTTACTAGCTGGCCTGTATTACTTGGTATTATCACACAGTTTACTCGCTGGGCCTGTATTACTTGGTATTACTTGGCGACAGGTCTGTCTTCTATATGCTGCCCAAAATACACAAGGAATTGAATCCCGGCAGACCTATTGTCTCAGCTTGCTCTTGTCCTACAGAGCGCATCTCTGATTTCCTCGACAGTATTTTGCAGCCCTTAGTCGAGGCACTGCCCTCATTCTTGAAAGACACCAAGCATGCTCTCACTATTTCTTCTTCTGTGCATTTGTCTTCTGATCGCACCTATCGTCTGTTCTTGCTTGATGTTTGCTCTCTGTACACGTCTATACCACATGCCGATGGTCTTAGGGCGTTGCAGTTCTTTCTGGACAAGAGTCCGCATCCTTCTGTATCTACTCCAACCCTTATCCGCCTTGCTGAACTGGTGCTCACACTCAACTCTTTTGAATTCGATGGACATTTCTTCGATCAGATCAGTGGTGTGGCCATGGGCACTAAGATGGGGCCTAGCTATGCTTGTCTTTTCATGGGACATCTAGAACATCTAGTCTGGTCTACCCACGATGGCCCATTCCCATCTCTTTTCCACAGATACATTGATGATGGGATAGGCATTACTGACATGACAGAAGCAGAACTGTCTCGCTTCATCAACTTCATCAACAATTTCAACCCCGCTATTAAATTCACATTTACCATTTCCACCACCTCTGTCCATTTCCTGGACATCATTGTCACCATTCATCCCCTATACCTCAGCACACCAGTCTACTACAAACCCACTGATGCACATGGCTTTCTGCTCTACACTTCTTCTCATCCTCCCGCCTGTCGTAACTCTCTACCTTACTCACAGCTTCTTCGCCTTCGTCGCTTATGTAGCGATGACGACGATTTTCTCGACAAATCCTCTGAGATGATTGAGTTCTTTCGTAGACGCTCCTTCCCTGACAGCACTCTTTCATTGGCTTGGCTCCGTGTACGCCAGCTATCTCGCATTGATACCTTGAATAATTCCCAGGGTTCTTCCTCCTCCTCTGATAGGGTTAAACTGGTTCTTACCTTCCATCCCCATAACTCGACTGTCCGTCGTATTCTACTTAAACATTATTCCCTTCTCCAGTCTGATTCTGACACCCGTGACGCTTTCCACAAATTACCTCTGGTGGCCTTTAGGCGCGACAAAAATCTGAAGGACATCTTGGTCCACAGCCACCTCAGGTCCTCTGCACCTGCCCATTTTGGTACCGTGCGGTGCTCACGCGGTCGTTGTTTCACATGTCCTTATGTGGTTCAGATGCGCTCCATCTCATTCCCCAAGGCCAGTTTCTCCATCGATGAGGCCTTTACATGTGAATCCCGTAATGTTATTTACGTGATCATATGTAAACGCTGTGGTAAGCAATATATCGGTGAGACTGGCCTTAGACTGAGCGACCGCTTCTGCAACCACTTGCATGCTATCAAACACAGAACACCCACTCCTGTGGCCAATCACTTCAATGGCGATGGCCACCGTGGTGTCCTTGACATTCAGGTCACTGCCATCAGATCCTGCACCACCGATGATAGATCTAGGTACGCCCTCGAAAATCGTCTCATTTTCGAGTTGGGTACCATCAAGCCATTTGGACTCAATTCCGACCACTCTTTCGCTTAGTTCTCGGTTGTATTGGTCTTTGTTACGTCATCGTTTTGTTCCTCTCGCTCCACCTGTATTATCGTCTTTGTGTACTTCTTGTTCGTATGCTTCCGGTATCTATCTTAGCACCACATTTCACTCGGATACGCATTCATTTTTACTAGTGGTTTTTTTATGTTTGTATGTTATGTCCGTATCTTGAAAAAGGCCTATTGGTCCGAAACGTCGACTTTGTCCTGTGTATTGTCATCTGTAGATTATATTCTGTGTTTTGTTTTGTTATATGTACCATATTTACATCCGTTAGTGATAGTGTGTAGTGTTTTAGTCATCATTCAGTATGACTTCATTACCTGTTTTACACGTGAGTATTATTTTCCATTATGTTCTACTAGCAGTACCACCTTCTATTGGTATTATCACACAGTTTACTCGCTGGCCTGTATTACTTGGTATTATCACACAGTTTACTTGCTGGCCTGTATTACTTGGTATTATCACACAGTTTACTCGCTGGCCTGTATTACTTGGTATTATCACACAGTTTACTCGCTGGCCTGTATTACTTGGTATTATCACACAGTTTACTCGCTGGCCTGTATTACTTGGTATTATCACACAGTTTACTTGCTGGTCTGTATTACTTGGTATTATCACACAGTTTACTCGCTGGGCCTGTATTACTTGGTATTACACAGTTTACTCGCTGTGCCTGTATTACTTGGTATTATCACACAGTTTACTCGCTGGCCTGTATTACTTGATATTATCACACATTTTACTTGCTGGCCTGTATTACTTGGTATTATCACACAGTTTACTAGCTGGGCCTGTATTACTTGGTATTATCACACAGTTTGCTCGCTGGCCTGTATTACTTGGTATTATCACACAGTTTACTCGCTGGCCTGTATTACTTGGTATTATCTGAAACTTGCTTCACCTTCTGTTCTTATTATTCATAATTTTACTTGTTAATTGGTTTTCCTATACTTGTTATATATTCTTGTCTAATTTTTGTTCATATATTTGTTGCAACTCCTTGTTGTGATGCTGATATGTGTTATTTCATTAGATTTCCTTTCATTAGTTATTCCACATTCAATTTTTTACTGAGAATGAATATTCACTTCATTTCCGATAATGAGGAAATTGTTTGTGAGGATAATGGCAGATACATGAAAATAGTTGTTTGTGAGGATAATGGCAGATACACGAAAATAGTTGTTTGTGAGGATAATGGCAGATACACGAAAATATTTGTCTGTGAGGATAATGGCAGATACATTTTATGATGAATTTTGTCTCTTATGGTCCAGAGATGATGCGCAACATTTTCATGAAATGATTTGGGCAAAAACTTGAAGAGGATTTCCAGAATCTAACCGATGTATTCAGCACATGCATGGTGGTCCCTACTGCATGGTGGTCTCTGCTACCTGTTGGTCCCTACTGCATGGTGGTCTCTACTACCTGTTGGTCCATACTACATGGTGGTCTCTACCACCTGTTGGTCCCTACTGCATGGTGGTCTCTACCACCTGTTGGTCCATACTACATGGTGGTCTCTACCACCTGTTGGTCCATACTACATGGTGGTCTCTACCACCTGTTGGTCCATACTACATGGTGGTCTCTACCACCTGTTGGTACCTACTGTATGATAATGCACCAGCTAACACGGATGTAGATGTACAGGAAATATTTAGTTGAAAAAAGGTATGTTCTCAACATCTACCATACATTTCAAATTCCTCCCCCCCCCCCCCCGCAATTATTTTCTCTTTCCAAATCTAAATTTATCATTAATTGACACATCTTTGAGGATATTCATGCTATCCAAAGGATTTTTAACAATTAATCGAAGGACTGTAGCAAGTAATTTATGAGTCATAACAATAGATAACTTTCAGAGGTCATTCCAGTATTAATTTTAGATCATACAACTCACTGTATCAATGCCAAAGAGGATTAGTTTGAATAATAACTGGTCAAAAAATAACTGGTCAAAAGTCTTTCTTTTTTTATATTTTTTCTATCGGTCTCATTTATATCTAGCATTGTGCCGGCGCCTCTGACCACCAGTCTACCAGGCTGAAATCCCGCACTATGCATTTCTGTACCAGACCATTCAGAAAGCAATAAGAAAATTCTGAACATCTTTTTAGTTGCATAGAAAATTGACAAGAACTCACAAATACTGAGCTGATGGCTATGCCCTGAATATAATATGCTAACAATTTTATTGTATTTATTGACTCATTAATTTCATTGTCAGCCTATGTATGATACATTATTTCATTGTCGGATGTTGTATGTATGATACAAGTTCAGTAACCAATTATCATTTGAATTCATACTCTTTTCTGGTTTATTTCCATTTTTAGAGAACAGTTGTGTAGGACAGATCACTTTATCACTTTAGACTAGCCATTGGGTATGATAAAAATGCAGAGGCCATGGGTAGCCTTCTAAAAATGGGTATTGTTTCATATAAGTTGGCACTGTTACTCCAGAACCTCGAGATGGCAACCATGAACCATGTATGTTCATGCTGATCAAGGACATGGCAGTCATAAATAGGTTAGACCTTAATTCTTCATTTCATACCTAATTTCCTCATCGAGGCTAGTATCTTGGTTATGAATGGGTCACTGAAAGGGTTAATGGGGATAGTTTCCTCACAATGGATAGAGGGTATTAATGGGGATAGTTTCCTCACAATGGATAGAGGGCATTAATGGGGATAGTTTCCTCACAATGGATAGAGGGCATTAATGGGGATAGTTTCCTCACAATGGATAGAGGGCATTAATGGGGATAGTTTCCTCACAATGGATAGAGGGCATTAATGGGGATAGTTTCCTCACAATGGATAGAGGGCATTAATGGGGATAGTTTCCTCACAATGGATAGAGGGCATTAATGGGGATAGTTTCCTCACAATGGATAGAGGGCATTAATGGGGATAGTTTCCTCACAATGGATAGAGGGCATTAATGGGGATAGTTTCCTCACAATGGATAGAGGGCATTAATGGGGATAGTTTCCTCACAATGGATAGAGGGCATTAATGGGGATAGTTTCCTCACAATGGATAGAGGGCATTAATGGGGATAGTTTCCTCACAATGGATAGAGGGCATTAATGGGGATAGTTTCCTCACAATGGATAGAGGGCATTAATGGGGATAGTTTCCTCACAATGGATAGAGGGCATTAATGGGGATAGTTTCCATACCATGGATGAAAAGAGAGTTAATAAGGATAGTTTTCTTATCACAAGTGGAGAGGGCATTGATGAGGATAGTTTCCTTATCATGGATGGATGGATAGGGCATTCATGAGAATAGTTTCCTCACAATGGATGGAGAGGGCATTAATGATGATAGTTTCCTCACAATGGATGGGGAGGGCATTATTGAAGATAGTTTCCTCACCATGGATGGAGAGGGCATTATTGAAGATAGTTTTCTCACCATGGATGGAGAGGGCATTATTGAAGATAGTTTCCTCACCATGGATGGAGAGGGCATTATTGAAGATAGTTTCCTCACCATGGATGGAGAGGGCATTATTGAAGATAGTTTCCTCACCATGGATGGAGAGGGCATTATTGAAGATAGTTTCCTCACCATGGATGGAGAGGGCATTATTGAAGATAGTTTCCTCACCATGGATGGAGAGGGCATTATTGAAGATAGTTTCCTCACCATTGATGGAGAGGGTATTATTGAAGATAGTTTCCTCACCATGGATGGAGAGGGTATTATTGAAGATAGTTTCCTCACCATGGATGTAGAGGGTATTATTGAAGATAGTTTCCTCACCATGGATGGAGAGGGCATTATTGAAGATAGTTTCCTCACCATGGATGGAGAGGGCATTATTGAAGATAGTTTCCTCACCATGGATGGAGAGGGTATTATTGAAGATAGTTTCCTCACCATGGATGGAGAGGGTATTATTGAAGATACTTTTCTCACCATGGATGGAGAGGGTATTATTGAAGATACTTTTCTCACCATGGATTGGTAAGGTATTACAGAAGATTTTCTAAGGTTATCATAATATCAGTTCCCAAATTGTGATACCTACTAATAAAACTGAGGTATAAATAGACACACACAAAAATAACAAAACCTGAAACACATTGAGTCTCTGCATAGACAAACAAGCTTTATTTCTCAACCCAAGACACCCCCTCCTCCCATCATAGGGATGACTATTCAGCTAATGTTTTTGTTTGAAAATCTATTGTCTGTCCCCAGGTGAATGGTAATTGATCCTATTCAGACTTGCTGTTAAGTTATAGGGTTAAGAGCTTAAGTTGCCGTTCCAATGCCAGATGTGTCGCTTTAGTTGCATTAAGTCCATGTTTATTCAAGGCTGTTGTAAGCATTGCTATCCATCAATTTCTTTATCTACCTTTGGCCTTATGCCTGGATATTCTTTTGTTATATGCTCTTATAGCTATTTGGTTTGGGTTCATTCTCATAAGGTGACCGAACCATTTTACTTGCTGTCTTTCAATATGTTCAATATGATATTATAGCAACTCTTTTCTTCATTTCTTATTTGATCTAGTTTAGTAATTCACCACGGCACCTGATGATGAGTAAATATTGCAAATATTTTCTCATAAATTTAATTTCACAAGTATCAATTCTCCTCTGCTGCGAGGCTGTTAAAGACCATGTTTGATGGTCTATAGCAGAGTGTTGGAACAGTGGAATCCCTCAATAGCACATTCTTTTATAACACATTTCCCTATATAACAACACGTTTTAAAATCACCAATTGTATTTCTTCGATACTGGTTGTATTGTTTTTAGCACGTGTGATATTACGTACATATTTTGGTGGTCCGGACCAAGTTTTTATAACCGGATTCCATTGTAAAAAAATTTTCAATGTTATCTGTACTTTTGATTTCAATCCTGATCTTTGGGTGAAGAAGTAAAGGTGAAAGCTCACTGTGTTTGCTTTCTGGCACCTTGTTTCTATTTCTCTGTCAAGACTTCCATTTTCAGAAAAAAATGCTGTCCAGATATTTAATTCTATGGCGTGTTTCACTTTGATGTTGTCTACTGCTATATCCATCGGTGTTGCATACTTGCTAATGCTAATTTTCATATTGTACATCTGACATGCTAATAGCAACAATGATGATGTGGTTTTGCAAATTTTCCTCATCTTTCTATATCAGAATTTTATAGTCTGCAAATAGTACTTTGTTGATTTCATTAAGTTCCTCCTCTTTGTAGATGTGAACTTGAATATTTTAAAGTCACATGTCTATAATGAACACAAATAAATAATTGAGAACCATTCTTAGTCAAGTCTGAATGTTTGTTTTTTGTTTGGCATTTTCTATGAAAAGGTTGTGCATTATGAAGTATCTGAACACATTAAGGACAGATAAATGAACATTTCTGTGACAATTTGACATGTAGTCTGATGACCGCTACATTTCATAAGTTTGTCCTGGTTGATCAGATGGAGGAAGGTGTCAGCGGCTACAAAACAACATGTGCATATCATACGCCTGAAGATATTTTTTAAGTATGTAGTCGTGTATTGTTTGTGTGCAGTGTTGTATTCTGTGCACTTGTTAGATGTGGTCATGCACTAAACCCAGCTTTACACTTTCTGTGACAAGTAGACCTGTAACTGACAGTTCCTGTGACAAGTAGACCTGTAACTGACAGTTCCTGTGACAAGTAGACCTGTAACTGACAGTTCCTGTGACAAGTAGACCTGTAACTACTGACAGTTCCTGTGACAAGTAGACCTGTAACTGACAGTTCCTGTGACAAGTAGACCTGTAACTACTGACAGTTCCTGTGACAAGTAGACCTGTAACTGACAGTTCCTGTGACAAGTAGACCTGTAACTACTGACAGTTCCTGTGACAAGTAGACCTGTAACTGACAGTTCCTGTGACAAGTAGACCTGTAACTACTGACAGTTCCTGTGACAAGTAGACCTGTAACTGACAGTTCCTGTGACAAGTAGACCTGTAACTGACAGTTCCTGTGACAAGTAGACCTGTAACTACTGACAGTTCCTGTGACAAGTAGACCTGTAACTACTGACAGTTCCTGTGACAAGTAGACCTGTAACTGACAGTTTCTGTGACAAGTAGACCTGTAACTGACAGTTTCTGTGACAAGTAGACCTGTAACTGACAGTTTCTGTGACAAGTAGACCTGTAACTGACAGTTTCTGTGACAAGTAGACCTGTAACTGACAGTTTCTGTGACAAGTAGACCTGTAACTGACAGTTCCTGTGACAAGTACACCAATAACTGACAGTTCCTGTGACAAGTAGACCTGTAACTACTGACAGTTCCTGTGACAAGTAGACCTGTAACTACTGACAGTTCCTGTGACAAGTAGACCTGTAACTACTGACAGTTCCTGTGACAAGTAGACCTGTAACTGACAGTTTCTGTGACAAGTACACCAATAACTGACAGTTCCTGTGACAAGTACACCAATAACTGACAGTTCCTGTGACAAGTAGACCTGTAACTGACAGTTTCTGTGACAAGTAGACCTGTAACTGACAGTTCCTGTGACAAGTACACCAATAACTGACAGTTTCTGTGACAAGTAGACCTGTAACTGACAGTTTCTGTGACAAGTAGACCTGTAACTGACAGTTCCTGTGACAAGTACACCAATAACTGACAGTTTCTGTGACAAGTACACCAATAACTGACAGTTCCTGTGACAAGTAGACCTGTAACTGACAGTTCCTGTGACAAGTAGACCTGTAACTACTGACAGTTCCTGTGACAAGTAGACCTGTAACTGACAGTTCCTGTGACAAGTAGACCTGTAACTGACAGTTCCTGTGACAAGTAGACCTGTAACTGACAGTTCCTGTGACAAGTAGACCTGTAACTGACAGTTCCTGTGACAAGTAGACCTGTAACTGACAGTTCCTGTGACAAGTAGACCTGTAACTGACAGTTCCTGTGACAAGTAGACCTGTAACTGACAGTTCCTGTGACAAGTAGACCTGTAACTGACAGTTACAGGGTGGAGAGCTATAATTTACAATTCAAAGCAGTGTGTACTGGCTATGTTGTACCTATATTTGTACAGTGTCTCCTTGACATTTCCCTATCTCTATCTTAGTCTTCTTCTTGTGTATGCATTCAATGGTGGATACATTGTGTCTCAGTAAATGACTGCTAAATTGTGTCTCAGTAAATGACTGCTAAATTTTGTCTCAGTAAATGGCTGCTAAATTGTGTCTGAATAAATGTCCAAACTGTTATTCCTCAATGAACTTGTGAATAATGTGTGATTACAATGCAATCAAATGGAAACCATAGCTGTAATATTACTAAACATATCACATCCAATGTCTTACATCATTCCATAGAATATAGTGATTTGTGATGGCTGACATCTTATCTATGATGTTTCAGGCTGACATCTTATCTATGTTTCAGGCTGACATCTTATCTATGATGTTTCAGGTTGACATCTTATGAATAATTTTTTGCACATGAGCTAGTATGATATAACAAACACCAGCGTTATAAGAAATCCGAAGTTTGTTTTTTAAAATTCCTCCAGACTGTTGATCAACAAAGTGTGAAGGACACACATCACATGTAATTGAGGAAAAGACTGCACTTCATACAATAGAAATTGTCAGCATTCATTGCAAGACACTATCTGGATACATACGCCACAACAGACTGATGACAGACATTACATAAACAGACTGATGACAGACAACCATACACACAACAGACTGATGAGAGACACCATACAACAACATAATGACTAGAGTAAATCACACAGACAACAGATTGATGAGACATAACAACAACAGATCAATGAGATAAAATCAGATATATACAATAACAGACTAATGAAAGACAACAGACTGATGAGAGACAACAGATTGATGAAAACAAATCACACAGACAGCATCAGAATGATGAGACACAGTAACACAGACTGATGAGGCACAATCACACAGGCAACAGACTGATAAGACAGAATCACACAGACAACAGACTGATGAGACACAATCACAGACAATATACTCATAAGATACAATTACAGACTCATGAGACATAAAAGCATGCAAACAGGAGACTGATGAGACACAACCAGAGACAAAAGACAGATGAGAGAAAATCACACAGAGACAAAAGACAGATGAGAGAAAATCACACAGACAGCATCAGACACACAAACACTTCATGAGAATATTGTCTAAGGCAGAAAGATACATTATTTGTACAATGTGTATATATATATCTATACCCTGTAGCCTCCCATATACCAGAACTGTACAGAAATACACTGACATGGCTGTTATTTTATGAAGCATTGGGTTTGCAGCTCAGTAGAGACTGACTTTAAAGATTGCTGTTTCTTGCAACACACCTGTATTCAGGTCCTGCCATTGTTTGCAGTACAGTTGTATCCAGGTCCTTCTATTGTTTGCAGTATATCTGTATTCAGGTCCCTCTATTGTTTACAGTACAGCTGTATCTAGGTCCTTCTTCTGTGTACAGTACAGTTGTATCCAGATCTTAGGGTTAGGGTTATTTTTTGCAGTACAGCTGTATTGCAGCCAACCTTCGTTGCGGAGACGGCACTTGACGATGATGATGTATTCAGGATTTTCCATTGTTTGCAGTGCATCAAGGTCCTGCTATTGTTTAGTACAGCTGTATCCAGGGTCAGCCATTGCTTGCAGTGCAGTTATACCAAGTGTTAACTTGGATCCTGTAATGTTCACAGTGCAGTTATACCCAGAGTTAAGAGGTTATAGTGCCCAGTCAAATACAAGGAATGAAATAAAACCATGCATATCAGGAAAACAACATATGAATCAATTAATATACAACAAAACAGAAAAAAAACAAGGTGTCAAGATAAATACAGCCAACAGAAATATATACTTTCTCATAGTAACATCTGCAAAGAATAAATGAGATGAAACATCTCACTCCATCAAGTACACACATCATAGTCTGTCACTCTGTCCACACATACACACTCTTTATGATGTCCACACACACACACTCTCATTATGATACAGACGCAGATATCAATCATGTTGTTGTGGTGTCCGTCTGCCTTCTGTTTTCCTGGCTAGTGGCGTGATGAATATAGTTGACCAATCGTTGCCCGACCAAATATCTAGGCAATATAAAGATATCATGAAATCAAATGTTTCTATGTCAAAATTAAGAGTGATAACTAGAAATATCAGTTATGTCTATGAGTCAGACTAAAATGTACGTTGTCAATGAATCAGACTACAATACACAGTCAGTGAGAAACACATGATCTTTCAGTAAGTTAGTGAACTGGACAAGAGCATACCTGGTCAAACATTGAATCAGACTACAATACACATGGTTTATCAGTGATTCAGACTAGAATATACCAAATCTGTATATTCTTCTTCTTCAGCGTTCATTCTCAAACTCCCGCCAGATCTCTCTTGTAGCTGAGATGGCCGTACTAGATTTCCAGCAGGATGTAGTCCAGAGAATGGAAATGCGTTGTGTCGCCGTTTTATTTGCGCCGATGGCCCGACACATCCGTCTTCGGCGGAAAATCTGTATATAAAGTGGGGGGGGGGGGGCGTAGTGAAGTGGTTAGTAGCAGAGCGCACTGACTTCACATATGAGAGGTCTTGGCTTCATTCCCCAGTTGAGGCGGAAATGTTTTTCAGATTGCAATGGCTCCCAGGTCAACCCAGCCTTAAATGAGTACCGGAATGATCCGGGAAGTGAAGACTGCGAGGGAGAAGAGATGGCTACTAACCTCATTTGCAGAGCCACTGAAATGTGAGATCACTAACTGATCTCACACCCCTACGTCATTAATAAATGCTATGAGTTACTTTACTTACTATACCAAATCTATCATTGAATCAGACTAGAACACATATGGCGGAGTCAAATAGACACGGTCTGTCAGTGAATTAGAATAGAACACGTAACAGTCTGTCAGAATAGAACATATAACAGTTTGTAAGAACAGACCACACATTGGTCTGTCAATGGAACAGAATAGAACAGAACATGTCTGTCAATGAAACAGAATAGAACATGTCTGCCAACCAATTAGAACAAGTTCTTTATATACATTCATGACTAAACAAACTTGCAAATAATCTGTTTGATTGTGGTGGAAAATGTTTGTACAAATAATCTGTTTGTGGTGGAAAATGATTACTTTATATTTGATGCACAAATAATCTGTTTGATTGTGGTGGAAAATGATTACTTTATATTTGATGCACAAATAATCTGTTTGATTGTGGTGGAAAATGATTGCTTTACATTTGATGTACAAATAATCTGTTTGATTGTGGTGGAAAATGATTGCTTTACATTTGATGTACAAATGATCTCTTTCATTGGGTGGAACATGATTGTACAAATAATCTGTTTGATTGTGATGGGACATGATTGTTCTATATTTGATGTACAAATAATCTGTTTGATTGTGATGGGACATGACTGCTCTATATTTGATGTCAAATGAACAAATAATCTGTTAGATTGTGGTAGGACATGATTGTTCTATATTTGATGTACAAATGATCTGTTGTGATTGTGATGGGACATGACTGCTCTATATTTGATGTACAAACAAACGAATAGCAAAGGCTAGTGACACAATTGGAAGACTATACAAAAATGTATGGGTGACAAGGAAAGGAGAATAATGACTACCACCAAACTGATACCAGGCAGCAGTAATATCATTTCTGTATGGCCGGGAAATATGGACAATTTACGCCAGCAGGCTAAGAGACTCAACATATATTTGTGGGATAAAATATCAGACAGTGAGGTACTAATCAAATCTAAATTTGTAGGCACAATGTTGCTGAAGGCACCCACTGTACAGTTCATATGTTGCTGAAGGCACCCACTGTACAGTTCACATGTTGCTGAAGGCACCCACTGTACAGTTCACATGTTGCTGAAGGCACCCACTGTACAGTTCACATGTTCTGCATTAAAGATCATCGACTGCAAAAAAAAACTGCTATATGGAGAACTTCAGACTAGTTCCTGCAAGTCAGGAGGAGCTGCTATATGGAGAACTTCAGACTAGTTCCTGCAAGTCAGGAGGAGCTGCTATATGGAGAACTTCAGACTAGTTCCTGCAAGTCCGGAGGAGCTGCTATATGGAGAACTTCAGACTAGTTCCTGCAAGTCAGGAGGAGCTGCTATATGGAGAACTTCAGACTAGTTCCTGCAAGTCCGGAGGAGCTGCTATATGGAGAACTTCAGACTAGTTCCTGCAAGTCCGGAGGAGCTGCTATATGGAGAACTTCAGACTAGTTCCTGCAAGTCAGGAGGAACTGCTATATGGAGAACTTCAGACTAGTTCCTGCAAGTCAGGAGGAGCTGCTATATGGAGAACTTCAGACTAGTTCCTGCAAGTCAGGAGGAGCTGCTATATGGAGAACTTCAGACTAGTTCCTGCAAGTCAGGAGGAGCTGCTATATGGAGAACTTCAGACTAGTTCCTGCAAGTCAGGAGGAGCTGCTATATGGAGAACTTCAGACTAGTTCCTGCAAGTCCGGAGGACAGGAGAGCCCCTTTAAAGACATCACTGACTGACTTCAAAATAAAGACAGAAATTCATGGGAGAATCTTGCAAGACAGATCTGACTGATGCCACAGAATCAAGAGTTGTGCAGCAGCTGCATAGAACCTCAGACACGAAGGTGCACAACAATGACTTCATAAAGGAAATGCATGAAATGTAGAAAATTTCAGACACGCATAGGACTCATTAACAATACTAATAATAAAACCTAAAATGCTTCAGGGCAATAGGGGTGCCTCATGGAGACATCAGCACAAAATGCCCTCCAAAATAAGGGTGCCTCATAGAGGAATCGGCACAAAATGCCCTGCATTTTAACTTTATTCTCAGACATTCGGAGGAGTATGGAAAAGTCATATCTAGATCATTTCTTGATGTTATCAATCAGGATTTTTATTTGGTCTGTCTCTTCTTCCACCTGTGGCTGTTCCTTGCAAAATAATTTTAGAAAGTTTCTCGTGTCTCATTACATGTCCAAACCAAACAAGTATGGACTCATTAGTCAGCTGGACACACTGTAGATATCATCATTAGTCACAGCTGGACACACTGTAGATATCATCATTAGTCACAGTGGACACACTGTAGATATCATCATTAGTCAGCTGGACACACTGTAGATATCATCATTAGTCACAGCGGACACACTGTAGATATCATCATTAGTCACAGCGGACACACTGTAGATATCATCATTAGTCACAGCCGGACACACTGTAGATATCATCATTAGTCACAGCGGACACACTGTAGATATCATCATTCCAGCTGAGTTGAATGGTCATCGCTGACACCGATGGACAAACAACAAAATAGCTGATGTACTGTTACAATTTTGTTTGACACTTGAGATATGCTGTAACACAAGAACTAGGAAAATCAAGAGAAAGAAGCTTACTTGTCATCTTTGATATGGTTGTACAGCCTACGGAACTGCCTGATCTGAAATAACAGCATTGCTGAACAGATGATTACAGTCAGCACAAATGGGTAAATTCTCCTGACTACTAGCATCTGAGTCTCCAAGCTGACACCTGAAATTGTACAGACAGTGCGAGCATATAGTGGAATTATCTTGCACTCCGCAAACATATGGCAGAGTAAAAATATTAAACAAGTAAATATACACAATACCTACCACTATTCATACAAATAAGATAAAACAATTACTAATAAAAAGATGATAAAACTAATAAAAAATATAATAAACTATAATAAAAATGATACGGATGAGAACAGATGATGTATATTAGATGACATTATAACTGAGCTATTTATCCATGATTCTCCCTATAAAGCTATGCTGACTGTAACAAGGACTGTTGTTGATGATTTTCTTAGATGTTTTTTGAAATTCATATTTTTTTCAGTGCAGAATTCATTCAAGGGAACAAGAAAAAACAGCAGTTGCAAGGTCAAGAGAATATGGACGCTGATTCAGTGTAATCACATTGTACTTTGTGATGTACTGCTTGACCAAACAGCAATGATGTATCTGCATAATGTCATGCAGTATAATCTAACTGTGTGTTATTCATTTTTCTGGTGGTTTTCTTCAGATTGCATCTCTTAGACGACAGAGGATATCAACATACATTTCCTTGTTAACTGTTCAGCTTTCAGGAATGAAGTCACATTACCCTAGAAATAAAAAAACTACCAACATAACTTTTCCTTTGTACTTGCCCAAAGGAAGGTTCTATGTCAGGGAAGATG
The DNA here is from genome assembly GCA_034231615.1 of Meghimatium bilineatum. Classification (NCBI taxonomy): domain Eukaryota; kingdom Metazoa; phylum Mollusca; class Gastropoda; order Stylommatophora; family Philomycidae; genus Meghimatium; species Meghimatium bilineatum. The sequence continues at coordinate 601,795 of CM067308.1, read as the reverse complement.
CTGATAATTTCTATTCAGAGGACTGATGTTTTTATTTGAGGATTGTACACAAAACATAGCCGAGAGACGTGTTAAAGAATGGGCTCCAGGAATGTTTCCAGAAGCTGTATGCACGTTGGCAAATGTTAGTAGTTGCAGAAGAGAACTACTTTGAAGGAAATGTAGTGCAGATAATTCTATTGTTTCTTAGTTCTATATAATGCACTCATTCTGAAAACTACTTTGAAGCTACCTCATGTATTAGTTCAGACAAAAAATCTTATGATGTTAACTGTTTTTGTCCTTATCCTTTGTTTTATCCTGTTTATTAGTGGTGGCAGGTATTTATCACACATTAGAACCCCCCCCCCCCCATACTTGATTGTTGGATCTTTTCTGGTTTTATGGTAATTTTATACAGCAACGTTTATAATGACACAGGTAGGACAATATCCTTACATCTGTATTGCAACAGGACAATATCCTTATATCTGTATTGCAACAGGACAATATGCTTACATCTCTATTGCAACAGGACAATATGCTTACATCTCTATTGCAACATGACAATATGCTTACATCTGTATTGCAACATGACAATATCCTTACATCTCTATTGCAACATGACAATATGCTTATATCTGTATTGCAACAGGACAATATCCTTACATCTGTATTGCAACATGACAATATCCTTACATCTCTATTGCAACATGACAATATCCTTATATCTCTATTGCAACATGACAATATGCTTATATCTCTATTGCAACATGACAATATCCTTATATCTGTATTGCAACAGGACAATATCCTTATATCTGTATTGCAACATGACAATATGCTTACATCTGTATTGCAACAGGACAATATCCTTACATCTCTATTGCAACAGGACAATATCCTTACATCTCTATTGCAACAGGACAATATCCTTACATCTCTATTGCAACAGGACAATATCCTTACATCTCTATTGCAACAGGACAATATCCTTACATCTCTATTGCAACAGGACAATATCCTTACATCTCTATTGCAACAGGACAATATCCTTACATCTCTATTGCAACAGGACAATATGCTTACATCTGTATTGCAACAGGACAATATGCTTACATGTGTATTGCAAGAGGACAATATGCTTACATGTGTATTGCAAGAGGACAATATGCTTACATGTGTATTGCAAGAGGACATGTAGTATAATAACTATGACATAGGCACTGCAATAAAATTTATGGAGTTATGGATCTGCTTAAGATCATGAATTCAAGTCGGAATTGATTTCTATAAGCTATTACTTGAATTGTGATTTCTATAAGCTGTTGCTTGAATTGTGATTTCTATAAGCTATTACTTGAATTGTGATTTCTATAAGCTGTTGTTTGAATTGTGATTTCTATAATTACTTGAATTGATTTCTATAAGCTATTACTTGAATTGTGATTTCTATAAGCTGTTGCTTGAATTGTGATTTCTATAATTACTTGAATTGATTTCTATAAGCTATTACTTGAATTGTGATTTCTATAAGCTATTACTTGAATTGATTTCTATAAGCTATTACTTGAATTGTGATTTCTATAAGCTATTACTTGAATTGTGATTTCTATAAGCTATTACTTGAATTGTGATTTCTATAAGCTGTTGCTTGAATTGTGATTTCTATAAGCTATTACTTGAATTGTGATTTCTATAAGCTATTACTTGAATTGTGCACACCTGTTATTCCATTCTAAAAATGTTAACTTTTAGTTCGGCCACACATGAGGCATTTCAGCTATTGTAGTCCTGAAGGGGTGTAACAGACCTGACATATTTATTACCCAGCGCTGAATGAAATAATTCACGTGGAGGCTTGGATTTCGCTTCTGGTTCAAAGATACCGTTTCTCAATTTTGCGAATTTTATACAGCAGCCAGAGTTTGTGCATTTGCAAGCACAACTCAACATTTTCCATCCTCATATTTTTGTACAAGTCCTATTAGGTTGTCATTGTTTTTGACCAGTGCACATTCAATATTTATACAGGTAAGAAAATTTTGTTATTCTTCATGTTAATTTAGTAGGCCTAATATCATTACTTTACATACAGTGTCAAATTTGTTAGATCATCGTTTACCATAAGAATGTACAAAAAAAACCTATTATGCCACGATCAAACACTAGTTTAGCATGTATATCTAGCTAGATCTCATTTTACTTGTGCAAATATGATCAAAATTAGTTAAATTGCGCAATTAGATCATGTAAAAGATTCATTCTTTGTGTAGCATTAACGCTACGAACTTGTCTTCATGATAATTTTTCAATTCGTGGTCGGCAAATATAAGTCCAAAATAAACCTATTATGCCACGATCAAACACTAGTTTAGCATGTATATCTAGTTAGATCTCATTTTACTTGTGCAAATATGATCAAAATTAGTTAAATTGCGCAATTAGATCATGTAAAAGATTCATTCTTTTTGTAGCATTAACGCTACGAACTTGTCTTCATGATAATTTTTCAATTCGTGGTCGGCAAATATAAGTCCAAAATAAACCTATTATGCCACGATCAAACACTAGTTTAGCATGTATATCTAGTTAGATGCGATTTTTGAATGATTTGTGCAGAATGAACATTATCTAAGAAAGATAAAAGGATGCAGAAGAAACCACGGTCCTGTAGCTTATATCAAAGTGACCTGGCTAGTATTTATGGGATACATATCATGGACGATAGTGAAACAAAACATTCAACCACATTGTGTGTCAAGTGTGTAATGCGAAATCATAAACTCAAAATCAACAAGGATAGTAAATCTCTAGCTCGAGCCAAATTGATAGCTACTAACAGTACCCACATCTGGATGGATTTTAATCCTAACCTAACTGTTTTAGAATGTTCCGTGTGTAGTCATCATCAAAGTATGAACTGTGGCAGCATAAAAAGAAAGAGAGTTTTTGATAATTCTGATAATGATCATGATGTTTCTGTGTCTGTGTTATTTCCTGCTACAGAAACAGAGGAAGATATTCTAATGCCAGTGACAGCAAGATTGTCTCCACAACTCACCAATAGTAATAACAATCCAACAAATTTAACAGTACCCACAGCTCGCCGTTGTCTTCAATATAATAATGGAATATTTTCCACATTTGCAACAACTGCATATCCACAATGTAGCTATACCAGCACACCTTCCATATTTACACCTGCATTTGCACATCTTCACTATAACAGCACACCTTCCACATTTACAACACCTGCATATCCACAATGTAGTTATACCAGCACACCCTCCACATATTTTAGACCTTCAACGCCCAATAACATACACGATTCTGCTATATCTAGCATATATCCTGCAGTTACAACATGTACAGTTTCTGAATTCAGAAAGTTAACATCAGACAGCGCCACTTCTCCCATGATGAAACATGACTTTAGTTTTTAAAAATCTATCAGCAAACCTATATCAGAACCATTGACAAATAAGGAGGAATTATTACTCACACATCTAATTAGAAGGAAGCTTTACAACAACCCTAATAAACTTTTACGGTGCAAAACAGGAGGACAACCTTTAGTGTTTCAAAGAATAATAGTTCCACGAAAACAAACAAATCTAATTGGCACACCAACAAAAAGAAGAAGAACTAATTTGCTATGCAGTGTACGGAAACATATTGCAGGTCAGGCCAAAGATTCTTTAGAGAAGCAACACGTTGCTGAACTAAAGAAAATTCCTGCTAGACAACGATATGAAATTTGTGAGAGAGCAGGAATAAATGTAAAAATAGACATGGACGAGAAAAATGCACTGATCATGAAGGAAGCCACGGGGCTAACATGGAGCCAACTGAGAATCCAGAGGAAGTTCTTGAAGGAGGCTGGTTTGCATCTACCCCTTGAAAGATGTAAACGAAGTCTGGCAAAGAGTCTCGTGTCTGAACATGTTCAAGTAGAAACAAAAGAATTTAGAGTAGATAACATGCAAGTTGTATTTCCTTATGTATCAATTGTAGATATTCAGAAGTATGTAGTTAGTATATTAGACAAGCACGACAATTTAGGACAGTTGACATGGCACGATAGACACATACCAGACAGTGAAATTTGGAGGAGATCACGGTAAGAGCAGTTTAAAAACATTTTTACAAATAGGAAATATAGACAGACCTAATTCCAAATTCAATACCACTATGATAGGAATGGCAAAAATTAAAGACACTTATGACAACTTATGATAGCGGATCTTAGGGAAAACATTAAACAAGTAGATGGAATAGAGTGGAAAGGGAAAAAGATAGTGACATTTCTGTTTGGGGATTATGACTTCTTATGTAAAGTATATGGATTGTCTGGAGCTCAAGGCACATTTCCTTGTTTGTGGTGCTTGCAAGAAAAACCAGACATACAGAAACCTCAAACAGTTATTCATGAACGAACACTTGCTATGCTGTACACAGATAATCGTAGATTTAGAAAATATGGACTTGAGAGAAAGGAGTACGCAAAGTTTTCTCACAATAGTATACATTCCCCATTGTTAGATATTGACATTGATAGAGTCTGTCCACCATACTTACACATTCTTCTTGGTATAGTTCACAAACACTATACACTGTATTCGTTGCCACAAGAGAAGGAACTAAACAAAGTTAAGAGGTTCTAAAAACACTTAATATGAAGAAAGAATTACTAAGAGAAATCAAGATTAGACAAATAAAATATTTTGGATCATTAAAGAAATGACACCTTATTGAAGACCTTACTTGAAGGTAAAGTCAAAGGGAAACGAGCACGAGGTAGACAGAGATACGCGATACGTGTGGGAGAATAACATCACAAGATGGACAGGGTACAGTCTAGCAGAGTGCATCACCAAAACAAGAGGCAGGGGATGTTGAGATCTGTTGCAGCCAACCTTTGTTGCAGAAATGGTACTAGATGATGTCTACCTGCCAAGTTTCTGGCTTGCCTCCCCTGATTTCACCAGGGGACAATTGAAGGGTTTCTCTTATTTCCCTTGAATTTTCTAATTGCAATTGAATTGACAGTGGGCGTGAACAGTGAACACGCCCACCTCTGGTTTATTGATATCTCCTTAAAATCTAAAAGTCCATCCAGTTCCAGGTGTGTGTGATTTCTATAATTACTTGAATTGATTTCTATAAGCTATTACTTGAATTGTGATTTCTATAAGCTATTACTTGAATTGTGATTTCTATAAGCTGTTGCTTGAATTGTGATTTCTATAATTACTTGAATTGATTTCTATAATTTTTACTTGAATTGTGATTTCTATAAGCTGTTGCTTGAATTGTGATTTCTATAATTACTTGAATTGATTTCTATAATTTTTACTTGAATTGTGATTTCTATAAGCTGTTGCTTGAATTGTGATTTCTATAAGCTATTACTTGAATTGATTTCTATAAGCTATTACTTGAATTGTGATTTCTATAAACTATTACTTGAAGCAACAATAACAGTCTCTATGTTATTTATGTTTACAACAACGCCTTTAGGTCCTTGTAGTATGAATATATATATATATATATATATATATATATATATGTTCTATGTTACATGGTCTATGTTTGTGTTACTGAGGATACTTCAATACTTGTACAGGATTTTTGTTGTTGTAATAGTTCTTATCTTGATTGGTCTTTTCTCAGTGACTAGAGTACATAGGGTGAATGTCTTGATGAAATCACATATCGTTTGGGGGATGTGGTTGGTCTAGTACAGAAACATGTTTATTTGTTTATTTAAGTTGCAAGGTGATTCGGTGCCTCTAGAACGGGCCTGGCTCAATTCCCATCAGCTGTAAGAATTATTTTCAAAATGATGATGCATTGTTGGATGAACAATTAGTGAACTCTCTCAACTGAGTAGCAATACAGACAATACTTATCTACAATACAGACAATATTTATCTTCCATTACCAAAAGTGTGGACAAATGTTTCAGATATCGCCATCTTTAAAATTATGTATAACATCGAACTTGTGACAGAACTTTGAAACTGTCCATGTGATAATAACAAATTTTTATATTTTTTGACATGAATTAGACAGCCCTCAAAGTTATTTCAGGAGTGAAATCTGACTTAGTATAATGCTGGAAGTGAATTGACATTACATATTCCGTATATCACCAAATTTCACTGAGGAATTCAGTTTAAAATAGCTGTTTAAAAAAATGTGATCTTCAAAAAATCATGTGATCTTGTGAAAAGATGAGACATAATGCTGTATCTCAACAGAGGAAAGTAGATAGAAAGTCAAGGGTAGATGAAAAGACATATATATTGATATTGTGGTCATTATATACCCCAACTATCCACAGACATTTGCCGTCAGAATAGTTCAATGAAAGCCATCTACAATGAAGGATTGTTGTCACTCATAGTCAAGGATATAACTCTAAATGAATTTCAAAGTGGATGTCACAAATAATCATCACCACTTGTTATGGATGAACATGACTTGTGTTCTCAGTAATTGAAGTATACTCACCACATGCAGGAATCAAGCTGTGGGCTATGACATAAGGAACTGCAAGCGCCATGCCCAGACATGTGGATACAGGCATGCAAATTTGAGTCATGATGAATCGCATGTTCAGATTACGCATGCCATCATTGTACACCTGTAAAATGAACCGTTAAAGTGGGTCAAACACCTGATGTCAGGGCACGAACACGTCATGTCACTCATACTAATAGATTCAGCGGACAGTTCAGTCTCTCCCAGCATACATCCAATAGTCTGGCTAAACACATTCATCTCTGCAGGTGACAAGTCCTATTTCTGCCACACTTAATAATCTACCCCCTCCCCCCCAATCAATCACACCCTAGACACTTCATCTATTGCAGTATTCGCCTTCAGCAGGTGCTCTCTAAGCAACCTGAGTAACTTCCCCCATACACATATCTTCTATTCACCATTAATGGATCTCCCCCCCCCATCTCACACACACACACACGCATCTATTAATAGATCAGTAGTGAGAAAAATAAGCCTGCTGGGTAAATCCAGCTCGCCAAGACATTTTGATTAGCCAACCAACTGATTTCAAACTCATATTTGTCTTCATACTCAAACTTGTGCAGGATGCAGTCTGGAGATAAAATGCACTTGGCATAATTTACAGCTTGGCTGCGATATTTGCAATTTTTGACCTGATACATCTAGTTTCAGCAAGGCTTCTGAGTCATTTGACCCTCCATGGAGTGTCAGTGAGCCAAATCTACCTCCCCTCCCATAACTCCTTAGTCACCTCATACGACATGCATGACAGTGATTTATAATTGATTTGAGCCATGTTTGGGGGTGCAGTATTTGTACAGGGAATCCTGCAGATAATAGCCATTGAGTCCTCCGTAATGTTTATATACTCACACGTTCTATGGCCCTCTTGAGCCACCATTGAGGTCCCATCATGACTACAGCTGTCAGAATTTTCATGTGAAGAACACCCAATGCCCAGTCCTAAAGTCAATGAATAAATGTGAAAACTAATTACTCAAAAATTACAAATCAATTTACATTCACTAAATCTCAAACCCAACTCTGACATTTCTGATGCAGACTTCAGCTCATTGACCTCAAAATACTCTGATTGTACAAACTCTTATAGAGCATTGAGTATGTCTGTTCTGTACACAGGTTGACCACCAGTTATAGAAGCAGAACCAGACAGCTTTTCCTTATTTGTCTCATTGGACATGCCTAATAAGAAAACCATAGGCCTATTCTGTGTATACTGAACTAAAAGTCCAGGCCCTGATGGGCAGAATAGTGGACTCAGTAAGGGAAAAAAACAGAATAAGTAAGGAGTGTTGCAACAAAGCACATAATACACCATCAATAGAAACAGAGGACATTTTGACTAACAGGTCTTCATCAGAACAAAAACAAACAAAAAATGAATATTAGAAAAAGAGAATCAAAGTGTGAAAAAGGAGCAAAAGTTGATAATAAAGTAGAGAAGATGTGAGAGAAAGTAGATAATAAAGTAGAGAAGATATGAGAAAAAGAAGATGGAATCCAAATACAACAAGAACAGAAGAAAGAGTAAAAGAAAACGCAAAATAGTGAGTATCATAAAAGAAAATATCTACTGATCTGAAATGTACTTGAACAGAAAAAAATCTACTGATCCGAAATAAGTTATGCAATGTACTTGAACAGAAAAATATCTACTGATCTGAAATAAGTTATGCAATGTACTTGAACAGAAAAATATCTACTGATCTGAAATAAGTTATGCAATGTACTTGAACAGAAAAATATCTACTGATCTGAAATAAGTTATGCAATGTACTTGAACAGAAAAATATCTACTGATCTGAAATAAGTTATGCAATGTACTTGAACAGAAAAATATCTACTGATCTGAAATGTACTTGAACAGAAAAATATCTACTGATCTGAAATAAGTTATGCAATGTACTTGAACAGAAAAATATCTACTGATCTGAAATGTACTTGAACAGAAAAATATCTACTGATCTGAAATAAGTTATGCAATGTACTTGAACAGAAAAATATCTACTGATCTGAAATAAGTTATGCAATGTACTTGAACAGAAAAAAATCTACTGATCTGAAATAAGTTATGCAATGTACTTGAACAGAAAAATATCTACTGATCTGAAATAAGTTATGCAATGTACTTGAACAGAAAAATATCTACTGATCTGAAATAAGTTATGCAATGTACTTGAACAGAAAAAAATCTACTGATCTGAAATAAGTTATGCAATGTACTTGAACAGAAAAATATCTACTGATCTGAAATAAGTTATGCAATGTACTTGAACAGAAAAATATCTACTGATCTGAAATAAGTTATGCAATGTACTTGAACAGAAAAATATCTACTGATCTGAAATGTACTTGAACAGAAAAATATCTACTGATCTGAAATGTACTTGAACAGAAAAATATCTACTGATCTGAAATAAGTTATGCAATGTACTTGAACAGAAAAATATCTACTGATCTGAAATGTACTTGAACAGAAAAATATCTACTGATCTGAAATAAGTTATGCAATGTACTTGAACAGAAAAATATCTACTGATCTGAAATGTACTTGAACAGAAAAAAATCTACTGATCTGAAATAAGTTATGCAATGTACTTGAACAGAAAAATATCTACTGATCTGAAATGTACTTGAACAGAAAAATATCTACTGATCTGAAATGTACTTGAACAGAAAAATATCTACTGATCTGAAATAAGTTATGCAATGTACTTGAACAGAAAAATATCTACTGATCTGAAATAAGTTATGCAATGTACTTGAACAGAAAAATATCTACTGATCTGAAATAAGTTATGCAATGTACTTGAACAGAAAAATATCTACTGATCTGAAATAAGTTATGCAATGTACTTGAACAGAAAAATATCTACTGATCTGAAATGTACTTGAACAGAAAAATATCTACTGATCTGAAATAAGTTATGCAATGTACTTGAACAGAAAAATATCTACTGATCTGAAATGTACTTGAACAGAAAAATATCTACTGATCTGAAATAAGTTATGCAATGTACTTGAACAGAAAAATATCTACTGATCTGAAATGTACTTGAACAGAAAAATATCTACTGATCTGAAATAAGTTATGCAATGTACTTGAACAGAAAAATATCTACTGATCTGAAATGTACTTGAACAGAAAAATATCTACTGATCTGAAATAAGTTATGCAATGTACTTGAACAGAAAAATATCTACTGATCTGAAATGTACTTGAACAGAAAAATATCTACTGATCTGAAATGTACTTGAACAGAAAAATATCTACTGATCTGAAATAAGTTATGCAATGTACTTGAACAGAAAAATATCTACTGATCTGAAATAAGTTATGCAATGTACTGGAACAGAAAAAAATCTACTGATCTGAAATAAGTTATGCAATGTACTTGAACAGAAAAATATCTACTGATCTGAAATGTACTTGAACAGAAAAATATCTACTGATCTGAAATAAGTTATGCAATGTACTTGAACAGAAAAATATCTACTGATCTGAAATGTACTTGAACAGAAAAAAATCTACTGATCTGAAATAAGTTATGCAATGTACTTGAACAGAAAAATATCTACTGATCTGAAATGTACTTGAACAGAAAAATATCTACTGATCTGAAATGTACTTGAACAGAAAAATATCTACTGATCTGAAATAAGTTATGCAATGTACTTGAACAGAAAAATATCTACTGATCTGAAATAAGTTATGCAATGTACTTGAACAGAAAAATATCTACTGATCTGAAATAAGTTATGCAATGTACTTGAACAGAAAAATATCTACTGATCTGAAATAAGTTATGCAATGTACTTGAACAGAAAAATATCTACTGATCTGAAATGTACTTGAACAGAAAAATATCTACTGATCTGAAATAAGTTATGCAATGTACTTGAACAGAAAAATATCTACTGATCTGAAATGTACTTGAACAGAAAAATATCTACTGATCTGAAATAAGTTATGCAATGTACTTGAACAGAAAAATATCTACTGATCTGAAATGTACTTGAACAGAAAAATATCTACTGATCTGAAATAAGTTATGCAATGTACTTGAACAGAAAAATATCTACTGATCTGAAATGTACTTGAACAGAAAAATATCTACTGATCTGAAATAAGTTATGCAATGTACTTGAACAGAAAAATATCTACTGATCTGAAATGTACTTGAACAGAAAAATATCTACTACATCATCATGCTGAAAGTAATGCTCAGTCAAATACAGATTGAGATTCACAATAACAGGATATTGCTGGAAGGGGAGGAAGATAATGCGTAGGGTTGTTTCTAGACACTGAGTATTTCATTGTTGAGTGTTCCTAGACACTGAGTATTTCATTGTTGAGTTTTGTTTCTAGACACTGAGTATTTCATTGTTGAGTTGTTCCTAGACACTGAGTATTTTATTGTTGGGTTGTTCCTAGACACTGAATATTATATTGTTGAGCTGTTCCTAGACACTGAATATTTCATTGTTGAGTTGTTCCTAGACACTGAGTATTTCATTGTTGAGTTGTTCCTAGACACTGAATATTTCATTGTTGAGTTGTTCCTAGACACTGAGTATTTCATTGTTGAGTTGTTCCTAGACACTGAGTATTTCATTGTTGAGTTGTTCCTAGACACTGAATATTTCATTGTTGAGCTGTTCCTAGACACTTAGTATTTCATTGTTGAGTTGTTCCTAGACACTGAGTATTTCATTGTTGAGCTGTTCCTAGACACTGAGTATTTCATTGTTGAGTTGTTTCTAGACACTGAGTATTTCATTGTTGAGTTGTTCCTAGACACTGAGTATTTCATTGTTGAGTTGTTCCTAGACACTGAGTATTTCATTGTTGAGTTGTTCCTAGACACTGAATATTTCATTGTTGAGCTGTTCCTAGACACTTAGTATTTCATTGTTGAGTTGTTCCTAGACACTGAGTATTTCATTGTTGAGCTGTTCCTAGACACTGAGTATTTCATTGTTGAGTTGTTCCTAGACACTGAGTATTTCATTGTTGAGTTGTTCCTAGACACTGAGTATTTTATTGTTGAGCTGTTCCTAGACACTGAGTATTTCATTGTTGAGTTGTTCCTAGACACTGAGTATTTCATTGTTGGGCTGTTCCTAGACACTGAAGGTTTTATTGTTGGGCTGTTCCTAGACACTGAGGGTTTTATTGATGAGTTGTTCCTAGACACTGAGGGTTTTATTGATGAGTTGTTCCTAGACACTGAGGGTTTTATTGATGAGTTGTTCCTAGACACTGAGGGTTTTATTGATGAGTTGTTCCTAGACACTGAGGGTTTTATTGATGAGTTGTTCCTAGACACTGAGGGTTTTATTGATGAGTTGTTCCTAGACACTGAGGGTTTTATTGTTGGGCTGTTCCTAGACACTGAGTATTTTATTGTTGGGCTGTTCCTAGACACTGAGTATTTTATTGTTGGGCTGTTCCTAGACACTGAGTATTTTATTGTTGAACTGTTCCTAGACACTGAGTATTTTATTGTTGAACTGTTCCTAGACACTGAGTATTTTATTGTTGGGCTGTTCCTAGACACTGAGTATTTTATTGTTGGGCTGTTCCTAGACACTGAAGGTTTTATTGATGAGTTGTTCCTAGACACTGAGTATTTTATTGTTGAACTGTTCCTAGACACTGAGTATTTCATTGTTGAGTTGTTCCTAGACACTGAGTATTTCATTGTTGAGTTGTTCCTAGACACTGAGTATTTCATTGTTGAGTTGTTCCTAGACACTGAGTATTTCATTGTTGAGTTGTTCCTAGACACTGAATATTTCATTGTTGAGCTGTTCCTAGACACTTAGTATTTCATTGTTGAGTTGTTCCTAGACACTTAGTATTTCATTGTTGAGTTGTTCCTAGACACTGAGTATTTCATTGTTGAGCTGTTCCTAGACACTGAGTATTTCATTGTTGAGTTGTTCCTAGACACTGAATATTTCATTGTTGAGTTGTTCCTAGACACTGAGTATTTTATTGTTGAGTTGTTCCTAGACACTGAGTATTTCATTGTTGAGTTGTTCCTAGACACTGAGTATTTCATTGTTGAGTTGTTCCTAGACACTGAGGGTTTTATTCATGAGTTGTTCCTAGACACTGAGTATTTTATTGTTGGGCTGTTCCTAGACACTGAGTATTTTATTGTTGGGCTGTTCCTAGACACTGAAGGTTTTATTGATGAGTTGTTCCTAGACACTGAGTATTTTATTGTTGAACTGTTCCTAGACACTGAGTATTTCATTGTTGAGTTGTTCCTAGACACTGAGTATTTCATTGTTGAGTTGTTCCTAGACACTGAGTATTTCATTGTTGAGCTGTTCCTAGACACTGAGTATTTCATTGTTGAGTTGTTCCTAGACACTGAGTATTTCATTGTTGAGTTGTTCCTAGACACTGAGTATTTTATTGTTGAGCTGTTCCTAGACACTGAGTATTTCATTGTTGAGTTGTTCCTAGACACTGAGTATTTCATTGTTGGGCTGTTCCTAGACACTGAAGGTTTTATTGTTGGGCTGTTCCTAGACACTTAGGGTTTTATTGATGAGTTGTTCCTAGACACTGAGGGTTTTATTGATGAGTTGTTCCTAGACACTGAGGGTTTTATTGATGAGTTGTTCCTAGACACTGAGGGTTTTATTGATGAGTTGTTCCTAGACACTGAGGGTTTTATTGATGAGTTGTTCCTAGACACTGAGGGTTTTATTCATGAGTTGTTCCTAGACACTGAGTATTTTATTGTTGGGCTGTTCCTAGACACTGAGTATTTTATTGTTGGGCTGTTCCTAGACACTGAAGGTTTTATTGATGAGTTGTTCCTAGACACTGAGTATTTTATTGTTGAACTGTTCCTAGACACTGAGTATTTTATTGTTGGGCTGTTCCTAGACACTGAGTATTTTATTGTTGAACTGTTCCTAGACACTGCGTATTTTATTGTTGAACTGTTCCTAGGCACTGAGTATTTTATTGTTGGGCTGTTCCTAGACACTGAAGGTTTTATTGATGAGTTGTTCCTAGACACTGAGGGTTTTATTGTTGGGCTGTTCCTAGACACTGAGTATTTTATTGTTGAGCTGTTCCTAGACACTGAGGGTTTTATTGATGAGTTGTTCCTAGACACTGAGTATTTCATTGTTGGGCTGTTCCTAGACACTGAAGGTTTTATTATGAGTTGTTCCTAGACACTGAGTATTTTATTGTTGGGCTGTTCCTAGACACTGAGGGTTTTATTGATGAGTTGTTCCTAGACACTGAGGGTTTTATTGATGAGTTGTTCCTAGACACTGAGTATTTTATTGTTGGGCTGTTCCTAGACACTGAGTATTTTATTGTTGGGCTGTTCCTAAACACTGAATATTTCATTATTGAGCTGTTCCTAGACACTGCAGGTTTTATTGTTGAGTTGTTCCTATATTTATTCCATATTGTTTGTACTGTATATAGTGAATGTCTGTTATTACATACATATTTTACCAGTCCAGAACACATTTGTATAATGGGATTTGACTGTACAAATATTGTCAGTGCAAAGAGTTACTAAAATAAATTGTACTGCACCTGCCATGGGAAAAATATGGGAGACTGATCCAAGGGAACCCGCATTGGTGCTACAATGATGACATCAAACAGTAAACCCAACAGTAACGGGATAACCATCAAGAGAACTACAGCCATAACAAGTGACTTGATGATCTGCAAGTACAAATATATATATAACAATATGAAAATGAATATATCAAAATAAAACAGGATACTTGCTGACCTGCTGAAACCAAAGGCATAAATAATCTGAGATTTCTCTTACCCATCATCATCAACTCACCAGCAACCATACCTTTGATTCATTTCTCTTACCCATCATCATCAACTCACCAGCAACCATACCTTTGATTCATTTCTCTTACCCATCATCATCAACTCACCAGCAACCATACCTTTGATTCATTTCTCTTACCCATCATCATCAACTCACCAGCAACCATACCTTTGATTCATTTCTCTTACCCATCATCATCAACTCACCAGCAACCATACCTTTGATTCATTTCTCTTACCCATCATCATCAACTCACCAGCAACCATACCTTTGATTCATTTCTCTTACCCATCATCATCAACTCACCAGCAACCATACCTTTGATTCATTTCTCTTACCCATCATCATCAACTCACCAGCAACCATACCTTTGATTCATTTCTCTTACCCATCATCATCAACTCACCAGCAACCGTACCTTTGATTCATTTCTCTTACCCATCATCATCAACTCACCAGCAACCATACCTTTGATTCATTTCTCTTACCCATCATCATCAACTCACCAGCAACCGTACCTTCGATTCATTTCTCTGTGCTATTGTCTCTTTAAATTGCCAAAAAAATTGCAGCTTTTCTGATTATAATGTTATTTAAGAGCTAACCCACTCTTCAATGTTATCACTGATTAGTCCGTGCTTTTCTACTCAAGATTCTTCAGTATCAATGGAACATGTACCAGAGCTAAACCACTCTTCAATGTAGCATGTACCAGAGCTAACCCTCTCTTCAATGTAGCATGTATCACAACTAACCCTCTCTTCAATGGAACATGTACCAGAGCTAATCCTCTTTTCAATGGAACATGTACCAGAGCTAACCCTCTCTTCAATGGAACATGTACCAGAGTTAAACCACTCTTCAATGGAACATGTATCACAACTAACCCTCTCTTCAATGGAACATGTATCACAACTAACCCTCTCTTCAATGGAACATGTATCACAACTAACCCTCTCTTCAATGGAACATGTATCACAACTAACCCTCTCTTCAATGGAACATGTACCAGAGTTAAACCACTCTTCAATGGAACATGTATCACAACTAACCCTCTCTTCAATGGAACATGTACCAGAGTTAAACCACTCTTCAATGGAACATGTATCACAACTAACCCTCTCTTCAATGGAACATGTATCACAACTAACCCTCTCTTCAATGTTAAATGATATCACTGATTAGTCCATGATATTCTAATCAAACATGCTTCAGTATCAATGGAACATGGTCAAATAGCAAAATGTTGCCACAGTGTAACAGAGAACAAGGAGACTATTTAATATTGACAAGTCTCATCTCATATCAACAAATCTCATCTATCTCATATCAACAAATCTCATCTATCTCATATCAACAAATCTCATCTATCTCATATCAACAAATCTCATCTATCTCATATCAACAAATCTCATCTATCTCATATCAACAAATCTCATCTATCTCATATCAACAAATCTCATCTATCTCATATCAACAAATCTCATATCAACAAATCTAATAAATGGCAGACAATTAGCAAAGTTAAATGTAATGACTAAGATGAAGACTTACCAAGAGACCCCAAAGTTGTAATTTGGCTTTGATAATTGACCATCCTTGTAGGTACCACCCACCGATGACTGTCGATACCCGTAGACACAACCAACAGATGTAGAGCCCGCAACCTGCAGTGTAGAGTTCATGAATTTTGGTATCCCCTACCCACAGCCACATCAACTGTCTGCCCATAAACACTGCAAATAATAGCATATTTACTGTCAGCATTGAGTTTATACAGAAGATTAATATTAAATTGTGTACATATTGTCACCAAGTGACTACTAGGGCCTGGACTTCTAGTTTACCGTGCAAACAATATAACCGAAGACATGTCACATGAGACAAGTAAGAAAACTTGGGGGTTAGACTGAACAACCTATCACATGTCAACAAATTATTATCACTGTATACTGTGTCTCAAATTTTCATAATGCATTAGCATGGGAGTGCCTTTGGCTAAGGAAGTAAACCCCTGCAGAAAAACTGAAGGGTAGACCTTAAGGCAATCAATGGTGTATTGCACCATCTTCTGGCATTTCCCATAGTTCTATTTATTGCCAAACATATTAGCATTGTCTTTCCCATGGAACTAATCAACAGAGTCGAGGGGGGGGGGGGAGGGTTAGTGCACATTGGCAAGGCAATTTCTCCATAAAATTTGCAGTCATGTATGAAACATAGTGACTGTGGTAATTTACACTTACACTGGTCTGTTTCTTGACCACCTGTGAAGGCATACAAGACCATATGTTGTCAGCGTTTTGTTTATAATAAGTTTAATAACATCATACATGACATCTGTCTAAATCATACATGACATCTGTCTAAATGAAACATGACATCTGTCGACATCATATATATGTCATCTGTCCACATCACACAAGACAACTGTCTACATGAAACAATGGAGTCATATCAACATTGAGCAAGACATTTGCAGACATTAAACAGGACAGTCAGCTGTTAACATAAAATAAGACAGCAAGACAGTTCCTCTAAAAACGTACCTGGTAACACCAGCGATGTAGTACTAGCCAAGAAAAATGTAAAACACATCAGAACCAACAAAGCAAATATCTGAAACAGCAAATCAATTCAAATCTATACAGGAGCAATATTGAGTCTGACATCAATCTATTTTACACAGGTCTGACTACTCAATTCTATTCTGTTCAACATCAAGTACACACCACTCTAGTCTATTCAATTACAACTAACAAACCTCAACTTCTGTCAAATTAGTGAAGAATAACAGCTGTGTTTTTCTGCTTGTCAATACGTCAAGTTGTAGAGATCAGTATTAAAGATCAATCTATTCAGATCGTTAGTGTTAAGTATAGTAAAATAAAGTAACCCACAGCATTTATTAATGCCGTAGAGGTGTGAGATGTTAGCAATCGCACATTCAGAAGCTCTGCAAATGAGGGCGGTGGCCATGTCCTCTCCCTCGTAGTCTTTACTTCCCAGATTAATCCAGTACCCATTTAAGGCTGGGTCGACCTGGAAGCTGTTGTGATCTGAAAAACATTTCCACCGTAACTGGGGAATGAACCCAAGACCACTCATATGTGAAGTCAGTGCACTATACAGCTCCCAACTTTTAAACAGATGTGAAAATTGGGCACTCAATGCAGACACAGAAAGGATTCAGGCTTTTGAATACAAATGCTATAGACGTTTGTTAAAAATTATTTATATAGAACACATGACAAACATATTTGTCCGGCAGCAAATAAACAAACTTGTAGGTTATCAAGAACCACTTTTAGCAGCGGTGAAATGGTGTAAATTTGTTTGATTTGGACATGTAAATAGATATGAAACACTTTCTCAAATTATTTTGCAAGGAACAATCGAGGGTGGAAGGAGAAGATACAGACAAAGAAAATTCTGAGTCGACAACATCAAGGAATGGCTAATGTGTGGTGTTTCTACACTCGTCTGAATGACCGAGGTGAAAGGTGTTTGGAGGACTTTTTGTGCTGATGTCTCCAGTGTGGTACCCATACAAATGATGGATTATGGGTTTTATTATTATGATTAACATACCCAGAGTCTGACTTATCTCATCAAGTACCAACATATATTTCCAATAACCATCACATACAGTAAACATAAAAACACATGCAGAGAAACTACAACAAGTAGAACATAGAACATAATCAAAATCTTGGACACATATTCACAAATTATGGCAGTTGTGAAAAAATTTAAAAGGAAAATAAGAATGGCTAAAAGTACTTTCAATGACATGAGGAAAATATTAACATCTAAACAAATTACAAACAAGTTAAACATGAGAATTATAAAATGCTACATCTATTCTATATTAATGTATGGCTCAGAAACATGGACAATAAACAAACTTTCGAAGACAGAATTTATGCTATTGAGATGTGGATAAATAGAAGAATAGGGAGAGCATCATGGAAAGAGAAGAAAACAAAGAGGTTCTAACAGCATTTAATACGAATAAAGAATTATTAAAGGAAATAAAGATCAAGCAGATAACATATTTTGAACATATTAAAAGACATGGCACATTGTTGAAGACCTTACTTGAGGGTAAAGTCAAAGGGAGGCGAGCAAGAGGTGAGCAGAGATACATGTGGGAGAGTAACATCACAAGATGGACATGTTACAGTTTAGCACAGTACACCACCAAAACAAGAGACAGGATGTTGGAGATCTGTTGCAGCCAACCTTGGTTGCGGAGATAGCACTTGATGATGACAGTACAAATTAAACTAATAGATGCCAAATCTAATATAATTTGTATAGTCTTACCCTTGCTGCGAAGAATGGTGGCCGCTTGTAAGGTTGAAAGCCGGTAGGGCCACCTCCTTGAAGCATAGCTTGATGAGCAGCTCCAAGACCTTCGCCAATATCCTGAGCCGGTGGTGGTGCAGGTTGTCCAACATTGTTTAGTCTAGCATCAGGTAGGTTATGTGGCTCATTGCTATCTACAATATTTGCAAGGTCCTGTGGATGGACATTGCTATCTACAATATTTGCAAGGTCCTGTGGATGTGCATGTTGACTATATAATTCCATCCTGTCCTGGACTTGTTCCTGTAAGTATGTGTTGTGTTGCTATGTTGTTCCTGTAAGCATGTGTTGTGTTGGTATGTTGTTCCTGTAAGCATGTGTTGTGTTGATATGTTGTTCCTGCAGTGATGTGTTGCTATGTTGTTCCTGTAAGTATGTGGTGTGTTGTTATTTTGTACCTGAATGTATGTGTTGTGTTGCTATGTTGTTTTGTAAGTATGTGCTGTGTTGCTCCTGTAGTGTTGTGTTGCTATGTTGTTCCTGTAGTGTTGTGTTGCTATGTTGTTCCTGTAAGTATGTGCTGTGTTGCTATGTTGTTCCTGTAAGCATGTGTTGTGTTGCTATGTTGTTCCACTCATGCTCATATGACAGTGCTGTGCTATGTGAACGTAGACAGTGCTGCTCTTACTTGTGAATGTGTTATTTTTTAAGGCCATTTGGCAGAAAAGTTGATTTTCCTGTGTTATCATGTAAGGTTAACAAAACTTCATAACCCTGTTTCCTAAATTTGCCTGTAGGAATTCAGTTTGCAGCAGTGATTATTTATTATCTAACTGGACAAAGAAATTCTAGTTAAAACATTGAATCTATCTTTGCAAGTAAAGCTTATTAAACCAATTGTATATCATTTGTGAAAATATTTATCTAGCATACCTCAAAGTTTTCCTGCTACCTCACATTCAATCCAAGTCTTGTTCTAACCTCACATTCAATCCAAGTCTTGTTCTAACCTCACATTCAATCCAAGTGTTGTTCTAACCTCACATTCAATCCAAGTGTTTTTCTAACCTCACATTCAATCCAAGTGTTTTTCTAACCTCACACTCAATCCAAGTGTTGTTCTAACCTCACATTCAATCCAAGTGTTGTTCTAACCTCACATTCAATCCAAGTGTTTTTCTAACCTCTCATTCAATCCAAGTGTTTTTCTAACCTCACACTCAATCCAAGTGTTGTTCTAACCTCACATTCAATCCAAGTGTTGTTCTAACCTCACATTCAATCCAAGTGTTTTTCTAACCTCTCATTCAATCCAAGTGTTTTTCTAACCTCACACTCAATCCAAGTGTTGTTCTAACCTCACATTCAATCCAAGTGTTGTTCTAACCTCTCATTCAATCCAAGTGTTGTTCTAACCTCACACTCAATCCAAGTATTGTTCTAACCTCACATTCAATCCAAGTGTTGTTCTAACCTCACATTCAATCTAAGTATTGTTCTAACCTCACATTCAATCCAAGTGTTGTTCTAACCTCACATTCAATCCAAGTGTTTTTCTAACCTCACATTCAATCCAAGTGTTTTTCTAACCTCACACTCAATCCAAGTGTTGTTCTAACCTCACATCCAATTCAAGTGTTGTTCTAACCTCACACTCAATCCAAGTGTTGTTCTAACCTCACATCCAATCCAAGTGTTGTTCTAACCTCACATTCAATCTAAGTATTGTTCTAACCTCACATTCAATCCAAGTGTTGTTCTAACCTCACATTCAATCTAAGTATTGTTCTAACCTCACATCCAATCCAAGTGTTGTTCTAACCTCACACTCAATCCAAGTGTTGTTCTAACCTCACATCCAATCCAAGTGTTGTTCTAACCTCACATTCAATCTAAGTATTGTTCTAACCTCACATCCAATCCAAGTGTTGTTCTAACCTCACATTCAATCCAAGTGTTGTTCTAACCTCACATTCAATCCAAGTGTTGTTCTAACCTCACATTCAATCCAAGTGTTTTTCTAACCTCACATTCAATCCAAGTGTTGTTCTAACCTCTCATTCAATCCAAGTGTTGTTCTAACCTCACACTCAATCCAAGTGTTGTTCTAACCTCACACTCAATCCAAGTGTTGTTCTAACCTCACACTCAATCCAAGTGTTGTTCTAACCTCACACTCAATCCAAGTGTTGTTCTAACCTCACATTCAATCCAAGTGTTGTTCTAACCTCACATTCAATCCAAGTGTTGTTCTAACCTCACATTCAATCCAAGTGTTGTTCTAACCTCACATTCAATAGACAGATTAGCTGTTTGTGTCATCTACTGCTTGTGATAGACAGATTAGCTGTTTGTGTCATCTACTGCTTGTGATAGACAGATTAGCTGTTTGTGTCATCTACTGTTTGTGTCATCTACTGCTTGTGTCATCTACTGTTCGTGTCATCTACTGTTTGTGTCATCTACTGCTTGTGATAGAAAGACATTGTTCATGACAACTACTGCTTCGACAAAGACAGCTGATCAACAAACACAAATAGAACACATGATATAGTTTAATGTCACCTCTCCATCCAGTGGTACATCTCCAATAAGGTAAGACCTGAGGTCTAACAACCAGGCCATTGCTTTTGACCACCCCTCAACCAGTTTCTTTAGCATGGCTCGAGTATGTCCAGCCTCCAGAAGTGATGGCAGCACAACTTGCAACAGCAACAGTTCTAGAGATAATTCACTTACTGGTGCTTCACTGGGAATATAGCATCAACACATGTGTACACTGTAGGTCATTCATTAGAGATATAGCATCAACACATGTGTACACTGTAGGTCATTCATTAGAGATATAGTATCAACACATGTGTACACTGTAGGTCATTCATTAGAGATATAGTATAAAATAACATAATACCATTAAACTGCCAAGACACCACCACACAGATAAGACAGGCAAACATGTGACAATAAATGAGTTGTCATTGACAAATGTGTCACGTAAGATGTCATTCACATCAAGCTGACATCAATGTACAAACAATTTGATTGGACCACAGTGTGAATACAGGGAATGGAGAATGTGAAACAGGTAAAATTGTACAGTAGATGGTACATGTGGTAGAAGTTGAGTGTAGATATAACAATCTAGTCCAGCAAGGCAATCTAATTATTAGAAGTCAAGTGTAGATAGAACAATCTAGTTCAGCAAAACAATCTAATTATGTGAACGTCTATACAGCAAATGGGGCCTGGACTTCTAGTTCAATGTACAAAGAATAGGACCACTGTCTACTTTCCAGGCATGTGATAGGAGGCAAGTAAGATAAATTGGGGAAATGGACTAACAAATGTCATCTGTGAAAAAATCATGTCATGTATGTCATGCCTGAATTTTGTACTTGTGTTTTTTAAACTCCATGTATGACGGAGAGATAAAGGCCAGCGATCAAGGCATCTATGGCCTTTTGTGGCAGACTCCAAGATGGTGAGGAATGCTAGTTGTGCCATCACTGCAGATGGGTCACAGAATCTGACTGAAAAAATGATGAACTAGCTGGCCTGGACATATATGTTGCACTCTTGGTAGAACGTGATAATACTGGGTCTCTGTCTCACTGAAATGCTTCCCTTGGGGGACAAAACATGCACAACTATAAACTCCCCTCCCTGTCTCCAACACAAGCATTCATTTGAGACAGCAAATCTTAGAAATTTGAGATTCACCTCATGTTACAAAACTGAGGAGGAGTTGAGTGTCACCTCATGTTACACAACTGAGGAGGACCCATGTTCTTGTGAGGAAGGCTATGTGCTGAAAGGGCAACAACCTGATTACTTCATCATCCATGAGAAGGACATACATCAGAATTATACACATACATTGAGGTCAAGAGCAATTAGTTTCCCCCCCCCCCAACAGTAATCTTTATAAGATCATTCTGTACACCATCTACATATTAACACAGAAACATTTGCACAAAAACATGCACATCATTGTTTCCTCACACAAAAACAGAGGATAAGTCTTTATAGTGAGATCCTGTTACCTGGAGACAACCACTCTGTAAGGTAGGAATCCAGGTAGCACCATCCTGATGACTCGAACTGGCAGCCACAACATCAAGAGGACAGCACTACCAAATATGACCTGTGGGTACCAACACACAACTGATGTTGATAAACATTGTTATAACATTATCAGATTGTCAAATATAACATATCATTCATGTTTGATACAATTGTCCATGTGTCACCTGGTGCCTGGACTTTTAGTTTAGGGTGCAAAGAATATGTTCACTGTCTGCTTTCAAGGCCTGTTCTATCGAGTGACAGGAAAGTTGGGAGATAGGCTAACAACCTGCCACATAAAAAAAAATCACTATTGTCACATTTTATCTCAACTATTTTACTCATGTCTTCTGTCAAATAATTCCCATGGATGATAGAGATTCAGATAAAGACATCTGTCATTTTGTGGCAGATTTGTAGTGCAGACTTCTATGTTTGTTGTTTTGTGGCAGACTTGTAGGTTACATTGAATTTGACAGAATGATAACACAGATGACCCGGATGTGTATACTGTGCTCCTGGACAGACATGGTAATCCTGGAACATTGTCTCACTGGAATTCCTCAATTTTTGGTGACTAAAAAATATAAGGTGGAATTCCAGGGGGAAAATCCATATCCACCCCCCCCCCCCACCCGTGTCTGAGATCTTACATTAGTCCAGTTGTCACCTTAGTTACACAACTGCAGAGAACCTGTGCTTATGTTAGAGAGAGGTTATGGGATGTCAAGCGCTACCAGCTATCACCATATCCTCATAATCTGATACAAAATTTCATGTGGAACAACATCTGGGGTACAGCATTGATGTCTGCAACACACATCTTGCATGTGGAACAACATGTGGGGTACAGCATGTGATGTCTGCAACACACATCTTGCATGTTGAACAACATGTGGGGTACAGCATTGATGTCTACAACACACATCTTGCATGTGGAACAACATGTGGGGTACAGCATGTGATGTCTGCAACACACATCTTGCATGTGGAACAACATGTGGGGTACAGCATGTGATGTCTGCAACACACATCTTGCATGTGGAACAACATGTGGGGTACAGCATGTGATGTCTGCAACACACATCTTGCATGTGGAACAACATCTGGGGTACAGCATGTGATGTCTACAACACACATCTTGCATGTGGAAGAACATCTGGGGTACAGCATGTGATGTCTACAACACACATCTTGCATGTGGAACCACATCTGGGGTACAGCATGTGATGTCTACAACACACATCTTGCATGTGGAAGAACATCTGGGGTACAGCATTGATGTCTACAACACACATCTTGCATGACATTACTGCCACTACTTACCATCCTTAAACTAACACATTTCCCCTAAGCAACAGATATCATTCACTTCAAGTTACCAACAATGTAGAGGAACATTTGTCAGGACAGTAAGTTAACATCAATGTAGAACATTTGTCAGGGCAGTAAGTTAACATCAATGTAGAACATTTGTCAGGACAGTAAGTTAACATCAATGTAGAACATTTGTCAGGACAGTGAGTTAACAACAATGTAGAGGAAAATTTGTCAGGACAGTAAGTTAACATCAATGTAGAACATTTGTCAGGACAGTTAGTTAACATCAATGTAGAACATTTGTCAGGACAGTAAGTTAACATCAATGTAGAACATTTGTCAGGACAGTAAGTTAACATCAATGTAGAACATTTGTCAGGACAGTAAGTTAAAATCAATGTAGAGGAACATTTGTCAGGACAGTTAGTTAACATCAATGTAGAACATTTGTCAGGACAGTTAGTTAACATCAATGTAGAACATTTGTCAGGACAGTTAGTTAACATCAATGTAGAACATTTGTCAGGACAGTTAGTTAACATCAATGTAGAACATTTGTCAGGACAGTTAGTTAACATCAATGTAGAACATTCGTCGGGACAGTAAGTTAATATTAATGTAGACCATTTGTCGGGACAGTAAGTTAACATCAATGTAGACCATTTGTCGGGACAGTAAGTTAACATCAATGTAGACCATTTGTCGGGACAGTAAGTTAACATCAATGTAGACCATTTGTCGGGACAGTAAGTTAACATCAATGTAGACCATTTGTCGGGACAGTATATGTATATATACAAAGTAAAATCTTACCACAGAAGCTATGAATCTTCGGAAATGTCTCAGCACACACAAATGGATCATCTATAGAAAAGACAAAAATTACTGGTCACGATTAAATATATTCAACACAGATCATA
Source organism: Meghimatium bilineatum (assembly GCA_034231615.1). NCBI lineage: Eukaryota > Metazoa > Mollusca > Gastropoda > Stylommatophora > Philomycidae > Meghimatium > Meghimatium bilineatum. The sequence continues at coordinate 576,801 of CM067308.1, read as the reverse complement.
AAGAAATGAGCAATGGACATACAAAAAAACATCACAGATGGAAAATGTTATGGCAAGTGAAAATAGAAAAACAACTACTAAGAAGCTATATTTTTCCAGTGGCAACATATGGTTGTGAGAAGTGGGCAATGACATCATCATCAGTTACCATATCGTTTCTTGAAAACTGTCCCATGTGGACCTCAACATTGAAACAATACTTGTAATTGTGTTTATTGTTATTCAGTTTCTACATTGTTTTGTTTATTTTGATAATTAGTAGTTGGTACGCACGTGTGCTGCCGGGGCCCAGAAGAAGAAGAAGTAGTTGGTATTATAGTAACTTCTTTAACTTCATTAGACTTTATGCTTCAGTGCAGTGTCCTCCAGGAATTTCTATCTTCAACGATGCGGATGAATTAGGAAAAATCTTGTCCTGTCCATTCCTTGAGATAGGGTTGTCTGCCCATGTTTATTTTCCCTCCTCTGATTCTCCTCCCGCTTCAACAGTTCTCTGCAGTATTGTTTTTGACAAGGAATCATGTCTGCATACATGTCCAAACCATGCTAGTTTTCGTCATTTCACTATTGAAAGCAATGGTTATTGCACGTCTTATTATTATTTCTTAGGTACAAATTTAACAAATTTGTCTCTATAGGAAATTGGTAGAATATGTCTGTAGCATTTGTACTCGAAAGCCTGGAGTGTCCAGCTCTCACAACCATATATCACAACAGAAAACACTAGTGGCTCATACAGTTTGACTTTCACTCCAACAGTGATGTTGCTTTTCCAAATCACCATTAGCCTTGACATAGATTGACAATGCCATCTCCAGTTTTATTTTTAAGTCTGCTTTGCATTTTCCATCACTGCATATACTAGGTCCGAGGTATTTGAAAGTATTCACCTTCTCAAGCATATATCCATTCATCATGATGTTGGTCTGTTCTGCGTCTCTGCTGTTAACCAAGACATTGTTGTTTTCTGTGTTGATTTCCATTCCGTACTTGCTAGTAACATTTTTGAACTTTATTGTTAACTTTTGTAATTCTTGTTCTGACCCAGCTATAAGATCTATATTATCACTGAAATGCAAGTTGCAAATATGGCGACCTCCGATCGAAACAGATGTGATGTAATCATGTAGTGTCTCCTATATATAATAATAAGAACCAAAACCTATCAGGATTGTTGGAGGGTCACAATGAACACATCAGCACAAAAAGCCCTCCAAACACATCTGTCATCAACCATTTGGACGATCATGGAAAAATCATGTCTAGACCATTTCTTAATGTTGTCCATATAGGAATTATTTTGTCCGCCTCTTCTCCTAACACTCGACTGATCCTTGCAAAATAGTTTTGTAAAGTGAGTCGTATCTCATTAATGTCTAAACCAGCCAAGTTAACGTCGCTTCACTACTGCTGAAAGTGGTTCTTGATAACCTGCAAGTTTATTTATTTGCTGTCCAATAAATATATTTGTCTTGTGTTCTATTGAACACATTTTTAACAAAAATCTGTAGTACTTGTATTCAAAAATCTGTAGTACTTGTATTCAAAAGTCTGTAGTACTTGTATTCAAAAATCTGTAGTACTTGTATTCAAAAATCTGTAGTACTTGTATTAAAAAATCTGTAGTACTTGTATTAAAAAATCTGTAGTACTTGTATTCAAAAATCTGTAGTAACTGTATTCAAAAATCTGTAGTACTTGTATTCAAAAATCTGTAGTACTTGTATTCAAAAATCTGTAGTACTTGTATTCAAAAGTCTGTAGTACTTGTATTCAAAAATCTGTAGTACTTGTATTCAAAAATCTGTAGTACTTGTATTCAAAAGTCTGTAGTACTTGTATTCAAAAATCTGTAGTACTTGTATTCAAAAGTCTGTAGTACTTGTATTCAAAAGTCTGTAGTACTTGTATTCAAAAATCTGTAGTACTTGTATTCAAAAATCTGTAGTACTTGTATTCAAAAATCTGTAGTACTTCAAAAATCTGTAGTACTTGTATTCAAAAATCTGTAGTACTTGTATTAAAAAGTCTGTAGTACTTGTATTCAAAAATCTGTAGTACTTGTATTCAAAAATCTGTAGTACTTGTATTCAAAAATCTGTAGTACTTGTATTCAAAAATCTGTAGTACTTGTATTCAAAAATCTGTAGTACTTGTATTCAAAAATCTGTAGTACTTGTATTCAAAAATCTGTAGTACTTGTATTCAAAAATCTGTAGTACTTGTATTCAAAAATCTGTAGTACTTGTATTCAAAAATCTGTAGTACTTGTATTCAAAAATCTGTAGTACTTGTATTCAAAAATCTGTAGTACTTGTATTCAAAAATCTGTAGTACTTGTATTCAAAAATCTGTAGTACTTGTATTCAAAAATCTGTAGTACTTGTATTCAAAAATCTGTAGTACTTATTCAAAAGTCTGTAGTACTTGTATTCAAAAATCTGTAGTACTTGTATTCAAAAATCTGTAGTACTTGTATTCAAAAATCTGTAGTACTTGTATTCAAAAATCTGTAGTACTTGTATTCAAAAATCTGTAGTACTTGTATTCAAAAATCTGTAGTACTTGTATTCAAAAATCTGTAGTACTTGTATTCAAAAATCTGTAGTACTTGTATTCAAAAATCTGTAGTACTTGTATTCAAAAATCTGTAGTACTTGTATTCAAAAATCTGTAGTACTTGTATTCAAAAATCTGTAGTACTTGTATTCAAAAATCTGTAGTACTTGTATTCAAAAATCTGTAGTACTTGTATTCAAAAATCTGTAGTACTTATTCAAAAGTCTGTAGTACTTGTATTCAAAAGTCTGAATGAAGCACCTATACTTCAATGTAGCATGTCAGTGATATAACACTCAAGCACATGGTTAAATATACATTTCATGTATACACACATTTTAATACATACAGCAAAATAATTTTATCTACAGACAAATAACATAAACTTTCCACAAGGGGGGGGGGGGGGGGGGGGGGGTGAAAGAAGATAATTTTATGTCTAGAATCTAGTCCCAGATATTTCTATATGAGTTAGCTTACCTCTTGAATTGGATTGAATTCTGGGTCATTGAGATTTCTCAGAAACCACAAAACTCCAGGCCTGAGAACTTCCCGAGTTAGGAGGATGAAGGAGGCAAAGTAGAAAACATACACCATGCCTACTAGCCAGTGGATGAACATGGATGTGCCAGGAGAGGAGAGAAAGCTGAGTTCTCGATCTTTCAAAGTGCCATCAAACATTGACTGCAAACATTATCATAAATATTGACTGCAAACATTATCATAAATATTGACTGCAAACATTGTCATAAACATTGACTGCAAACATTATCATAAACATAGCCTGCAAACATTGTCATAAACATTGACTGCAAACATTGTCATAAACATAGACTGCAAACATTGTCATAAACATAGACTGCAAACATTATCATAAACATTGACTGCAAACATTATCATAAACATAGCCTGCAAACATTGTCATAAACATTGACTGCAAACATTGTCATAAACATAGACTGCAAACATTGTCATAAACATAGACTGCAAACATTATCATAAACATGAACTGCAAACATTGTCATAAATACACATTATGAGGTATTATTTTTTTTTTCTCAGAAACCACAAAACTCCAGGCCTGAGAACTTCCCGAGTTAGGAGGATGAAGGAGGCAAAGTAGAAAACATACACCATGCCTACTAGCCAGTGGATGAACATGGATGTGCCAGGAGAGGAGAGAAAGCTGAGTTCTCGATCTTTCAAAGTGCCATCAAACATTGACTGCAAACATTATCATAAATATTGACTGCAAACATTATCATAAATATTGACTGCAAACATTGTCATAAACATTGACTGCAAACATTATCATAAACATAGCCTGCAAACATTGTCATAAACATTGACTGCAAACATTGTCATAAACATAGACTGCAAACATTGTCATAAACATAGACTGCAAACATTATCATAAACATTGACTGCAAACATTATCATAAACATAGCCTGCAAACATTGTCATAAACATTGACTGCAAACATTGTCATAAACATAGACTGCAAACATTGTCATAAACATAGACTGCAAACATTATCATAAACATGAACTGCAAACATTGTCATAAATACACATTATGAGGTATTATTTTTTCCTAGACAAATGTCATACACACTCAATCTTCAAGCTGTCATCAAATATGGACCAGAATCATAGAACATCTCATGACAGATTATTTGTTTTTCCGCTGAGAGTTTAAAATACATCTGCACAGATTTTTGTTGTTTGTCCAGCACAAGTGATGATAACCATTTCTTACATCCAATTTTGAAATTCTATTAGAAATGTCTTTCTGTATAGATCACATTGAAATTGACAGATGTAAATGGCTGCAGTTATCCAAACCAGAATTTAATACAAACTATGGACGGCTGTTAAACATCATAACATGTGCACAATTACGGCTGTTGATCATAACGTGCACAATTACAGCTGTTGAACATCATAACATGTGCACAACTTCAGATGTTGAACATCAATGCTTAGTCTATTTCTGAGCAGGCATTTGAGAACATCTCAGTCAAACAGAAAGTTTCACTTGAGACTTGTTATCAGATTGTTTATTGGCACAACAGCAAAGTGTAATTGTGGACAAGCCAACCAGACTTCAGAACATATCCTTCAAGAATGTGCAAACTATGACACATCAAGGTGCACATACTGGCCTTCTGATACACCTATGAATGTTAAACTTTATGGTACAAAACAAGAAATGGAAAACACTGTCCAATTTATACACGAAAGATATAGACATTATTAGTCAACAATTTATACAAGAAACAACACTGCAGATATAGACATTATTAGCCAACAATTTATACAAGAAACAACACTGCAGATATAGACATTATTAGCCAACAATTTATACAAGAAACAACACTGCAGATATAGACATTATTAGCCAACAATTTATACAAGAAACAACACTGCAGATATAGACATTATTAGCCAACAATTTATACAAGAAACAACACTGCAGATATAGACATTATTAGCCAACAATTTATACAAGAAACAACACTGCAGATATAGACATTAGTAGCCAACGAAAGAAGAAGAAGAATCAGATTGTTTGATTGCATGTCTCATACCAGATTATGCTTATACTACTTGCCAGATGATGGCTTCCTTATTTTTCTATCAAACCATATGATCGTTTATTGCTATGGTTCAATGTGCTCTGATTACAACAAAAGCAAACAACACAACGTTGTATTTGGGAAATCCCTAAAGTATAGGTCAGCTAAAGTAAAACAACAGGTTTCCTTAGGGTTAGAGATAGTGAGAGTCAATGTCGATGTCAACAGATTTGTAAAACAACAGGTTTCATAAGGTTAGAGATAGTGAGAGTCAATGTCCATGTCAAAAGATTTGTAAAACAGCAGGTTTCATAAGGTTAGAGATAGTGAGAGTCAATGTCCATGTCAGCAGATTTGTAAAATAACAGGTTTCATAAGGTTAGAGTTAGTGAGAGTAAATGTCCATGTCAACAGATTTGTAAAACAACAGGTTTCATAAGGTTAGAGATAGTGAGAGTCAATGTCCATGTCAGCAGATTTGTAAAATAACAGGTTTCATAAGGTTAGAGATAGTGAGAGTCAATGTCCATGTCAACAGATTTGTAAAACAGCAGGTTTCATAAGGTTAGAGTTAGTGAGAGTCAATGTCCATGTCAACAGATTTGTAAAATAACAGGTTCCATAAGGTTAGAGTCAGTGAGAGTCAATGTCCATGTCAACAGATTTGTAAAATAACAGGTTTCATAAGGTTAGAGTTAGTGAGAGTCAATGTCCATGTCAACAGATTTGTAAAATAACAGGTTCCATAAGGTTAGAGTTAGTGAGAGTCAATGTCAACAGATTTGTAAAATAACAGGTTCCATAAGGTTAGAGTTAGTGAGAGTCAATGTCCATGTCAACAGATTTGTAAAACAGCAGGTTTCATAAGGTTAGAGTTAGTGAGAGTCAATGTCCATGTCAACAGAATTGTAAAATAACAGGTTTCATAAGGTTAGAGTTAGTGAGAGTCAATGTCCATGTCAACAGATTTGTAAAATAACAGGTTTCATAAGGTTAGAGTTAGTGAGAGTCAATGTCCATGTCAACAGATTTGTAAAATAACAGGTTCCATAAGGTTAGAGATAGTGAGAGTCAATGTCAACAGATTTGTAAAATAACAGGTTCCATAAGGTTAGAGTTAGTGAGAGTCAATGTCCATGTCAACAGATTTGTAAAACAGCAGGTTTCATAAGGTTAGAGTTAGTGAGAGTCAATGTCCATGTCAACAGAATTGTAAAATAACAGGTTTCATAAGGTTAGAGTTAGTGAGAGTCAATGTCCATGTCAACAGATTTGTAAAATAACAGGTTTCATAAGGTTAGAGTTAGTGAGAGTCAATGTCCATGTCAACAGATTTGTAAAATAACAGGTTTCATAAGGTTAGAGTCAGTGAGAGTCAATGTCCATGTCAGCAGATTTGTGTCACCTCCACTCTATATTTAGAATATGTACGAGTGCAATCAAGATATATTTAGCGTGATGGAGATCTGCCATCTATCGCCGCATTGCCTCCCAATAAGTCGATTCTCTCGTTTCCTCTGACGCCATCATGACCAGGGCAGAATATCCATATAACACTCTGGACAATTGAGCTGTTCAATAAGTCCCACCATTCCTTTCTTAGCATGTACCTTTTTATCTTACGCAGCATGACTTGAGAGTCTATGAGTATCACAGAGAGCACTGATGTATCAGCCATCAACCAATCAAGTGCTGCTGCAATTCCCGCCACCCCATCCCCATGCTCGACGAGACAGTGGAAAATGCTGAAGATCTCTCAACCAACCTTGTAGGCAACAATACCCTAACCGCTTCTGTTTGTGTCTCTGCCAACGGAGCCACCCATGTATATAATTATGCCCCGTGGTCTCAAGTGTACCTGGACGAGCCCATGGACTGTGTCACATGTCATCGAGAAATGTCTTACCAAAGAACATATGTCTAGCCACCAACCACAGACCAATGGAAATGCTCCAATCTCCATGACAACCAATAGCTTCACCTTGACAACTACATAGCAGAGACCAAATATTCGCTGACCTCTGTAAGAGAATAAGACAAAAAGAGGTCAACCAAGTGATCTGGAACACAATAACAATGTGTGTGGGTGAGAGAATAACACAACAATAACAATGTGTGGGGGTGAGAGAATAACACAACAATAACATAGTGTGTGGATGAGAGAATAACAAAAATAACAAAGTGTGGATGAGAATAACACAACAATAACAATGTGTGTGGATGAGAGAATAACACAACAATAACATAGTGTGTGGATGAGAGAATAACACAACAATAACAATGTGTGTGGATGAGAGAATAACACAACAATAACAAAGTGTGTGGATGAGAGAATAACACAACAATAACAAAGTGTGTGGATGAGAGAATAACACAACAATAACAATGTGTGGGTGAGAGAATAACACAACAATAACAAAGTGTGTGGATGAGAGAATAACACAACAATAACAAAGTGTGTGGATGAGAGAATAACACAACAATAACAATGTGTGGGTGAGAGAATAACACAACAATAACATAGTGTGTGGATGAGAGAATAACTACAATAATAATGTGTGTGAATGAGAATGAACGACTTTTGTTTATCTTGATGTAACATGAGGCAGATGATGCAATAATCCCTGTAACTGTGAGCAGGTAGTTCTTATTAGAATATAGCCTCTATAGCAAAAGTAAGGGTCATCCTCACTTGAGTAACCGAAGTGACACTTAAAGGCCTGTTTGCAATAGCGGGTTTATGGATGCTAGTTTAGTCCTCAAACTGAGCATTCCAGTGCGGCAGTATCCCAGGGTCATCAAGTCTTGACAGGTGTGTAGCATATACGTGTAGGTTAACTAGTTCATCATTCTTCCATCAGATCTGTTGAAATCTGCAATACAACTGCAGCGATGGCACAATTAGCCTTCTCTGTCACATAAGAGTCTGTAACAAAAGACAAAAGTGCAATGTTCATTGGCCTGCATATTTCCATCATCCTTGGGGACCATGTGACACATGATACACGTCAGAAACTGGGACAAAACACGCTGTAAAAATGACTAATTGTCAGCCCATCCCCTAACTTTCCTTAGTCAGTCTCCTACAATATGCCTGGAAAGAAGACAGTGGTCCTATTCTTTGTGCCCTGAACTAACTACAAGTTTTGGTCCCAGTTGTCACAAGGAAGTACCTGTTCTTATTTTTCTTCCTGTACTGTACTTAATCTATAGATATGTATCTTCTATAAACTTCAGGACAAATTAACATCCAAACTATCCCTCAAGTGCCATACCAAATGGCATATGAGATCATGTTTCTCCAAAAATCTTGTGTTGATTGTTAATAAGTTCTTTGTTGACATTCTCCAATGACATGATAACAATCCATCAAGCAAGAAGCTTTATCTTTGTATATTCTCTCCCCTTGATCAGACGATCAATATGGCTGCTGATAACAGTGGGCATTATCTCACCCAGTAACTGACACTTATTTACTGGAATAGTGTAATGTAAAGCCATTTGCCCGCCGACCAGAAGGAAAAGGGTTTCAATCAACTCAATCATGGTTTGATTTTTGGTCCTGGGTTTATTCCCCAGTTCAGGCGGAAATGTTTCTCATATTGCAACCGCTCCCGGGTCGGCCCAGCCTTAAATGGGTACCGGATTAATCCGGGAAGTAAAGACTGCGAGGGAGAGGAGATGTCTACCACCTTCATATAGCAGAGTCACTGAAAATGAGATCGCTAACATCTCACACTTCTATGGTATTAATAAATGTTATGGGTTACTTGAATTTTTACTTTACTAAACAAAATTGCACCCATGGTTCACCCAGCCACCAGGTTGAAGGGTACAAGGTTCATGCCCTGGAAAGGTTGAGGAGTGGTGCTGAACAAGTGTGAAAGGTGGTGCTAGTCCAGCAAGACTAGGAGGCTGAACACTTATAGGAAATCAAGTGTTATGCCGCTGGTATATAACTCATATCACATTTGACATAAGATACTGTCATCTTAAATTTACTTGTTAATTATTTCAAGTAATCTTTGCTCTTTTCAATGAACGCATCAGTTTTACTGCAGTTCCACATGCTATTAATATGTATGAGAGACTAACACTACAAATGAGAAACTTACTTGCGCAGTCTCGCGACTGAACACAGGGTGTAGATGATGAGAAGAGACACAGCAATGACAAGGTATCCAGCTAATGTTGTCAGAAGTCCCTCAAAATGAGATGCCACAACCTACAGCAAACATAACAAACACAATGATGTGATACTATGACCTTTATGTCATGTGATACTATCATGTCATGTGAGACTATGACCTTGTGTCATGTGATACTACAACCTTCAAGTCATGTGATATTTATAATCAGTTATGCGATGTTGCGTCTTCACAGATGGTCAGGGCATAGACCAATGTAAATTGCAGATACACATATTACTTTCATACGACTGCTTATCTGGGCAGATTTTATAGAGAAAGAGCCTTGCCTATTTGCACTAACCCCCCCCCCCTTGGTTCTGTTGATTAGTTCCAAGGAAAAAGCAATGCCAATATGCTTGGAAACAAGCAGAATTGAAGAATATGCCAGAAGATGGTTTAATACACCTTTGACTGCTTTATGGTCTCCCCTAGATTTCCAGTAGTAGTTTACTCCCTTAGCCTAATGCACAACCATGCTAACCAATTAGGCAGAGGGTCAGTATGTAAGACAGAAGACAAAAGTAAGAAAATGAGACAAGAGGTGTCATGGCAATAATTTTTCACAAGTGATAGGTGTATGTGATACCTCTAAACAAATGTGAAGTAATACCTCTATTTCAAAGTGATCTGATACATCAATGATGTGCTGCTAAAACTTCAAATCTATCTCAATGACATGTGATACCTTATATTATATAATACAGTTCGACATCATGTAATACCACTAAATCACAGAATCATGTAATATTTCAATCACACAATGATATCAAACTTCTACCAAAGAGGGACATGTAATACCCCACTAAATCACAGAATCATGTAATATTTCAATCACACAATGATATCAAACTTCTACCAAAGAGTGACATACTTCAATCTCATAAAAATGATCCTCTCACATTCACACAAGACATCTCAACAATCTCAGAATTCATTCTGCAGTGCACCTACCAGATCTCCAATGTTAGCCCCAACTAAAGCAAAGTGGCCAATATGGTATGGACAGAATGCTGGAAATATCATTGAAATTTATAAAATTAGTACTTCAAAATTTAAATGATATCAATCTATGTAGCTCATTGTCTAGTTATTATTTCCCTTAATCTGGTTATTATTTCCCTTAGTCTGGTTATTATTTCCCTTAGTCTGGTTATTATTTCCTTAGTCTGGTTATTATTTCCCTTAGTCTGGTTATTATTTCCCTTAGTCTGGTTATTATTTCCTTAGTCTGGTTATTATTTCCCTTAGTCTGGTTATTATTTCCCTTAGCCTGGTTATTTTTCTCATATTATGGTTATTATTTCCCTTAGTCTGGTTATTAATTCCCTTAGTCTAGTTATTTCTCTTGATTTATTTAGGGGGATGTCAATAAGTCAGTAACAAATGGCTGGAGAAAATAAATATGATACAAACATGAGAATTATATAATTTTAGATTGATATTATAACTTTACATCTCTACACAATTTCTATCACCATTAATACCCTTACAATATCAATTTGTCAATGGAAAATTACTTGCAGCACACACAAATCTTGTGTTTTCATTTATATCCACATTTTTAACCTCCATCCTTTGCAAATGTTTTCTACCAAGGTAGAATTTTAGTTGAATTATCAGGTGGAAATGACTTGGGAATAAGTGAGAGGAATGTAAGATGTATTCTCTAGTAATAACCCATCTCATTTGGGAAATATTATGTCTTGGGTTAATACATAGATACAGCAGCCATTTCGCTAATACAAATGAAACGGCAGAGTGACGTCACGAACTACTAACAGCGAGGATAACAAACTACTAAAAAATTGCAATCAGTTACTTAAAAACTTTGAACGTGGTAGAACACGGTAGGCACCTGATCTGGGATTGGACCGAAATATCAATAGAACTTACAGTATGATACAACATCCCGGGATGTGGTTGGTCAAGTACGGAAAACCTGTTTACTTGTGTTGCAAAGCGATTCGGTGCTGCTAGAACAGACCTGGTTCAATTCCCGTCAGCTGTAAGAATTATTTTCATTTATCCTCATGCTTCCTACTTGAATTTATTCATCTTTCTGTAGTCAAGACATGACTGGAAAGAAGACAGTGACCCTACACTTCGCACTCGGAACTAGAAGCCCAGGCCTCAGTTGCCACACATGGGCGATATATATGATATGTTCCATCAGTTGCCACATATGGGGGATCTATATGAGATGTTCCATTAGTTGTCACACATGGGGGATCTATATGATATGTTCCATTAGTTGTCACACATGGGGGATCTATATGATATGTTCCATTAGTTGTCACACATGGGGGATCTATATGATATGTTCCATTAGTTGCCACACATGGGGGATCTATATGATATGTTCCATCAGTTGCCACACATGGGGGATCTATATGATATGTTCCATCAGTTGCCACACATGGGGGATCTATATGATATGTTCCATCAGTTGCCACACATGGGGGATCTATATATGTTCCATTAGTTGTCACACATGGGGGATCTATATGATATGTTCCATTAGTTGTCACACATGGGGGATCTATATGATATGTTCCATCAGTTGTCACACATGGGGGATCTATATGATATGTTCCATCAGTTGTCACACATGGGGGATCTATATGATATGTTCCATTAGTTGCCACACATGGGGGATCTATATGATATGTTCCATCAATTTGGAAAAATATGTAATATTAGTACATGAATTATTTAAAAATCTATAATTCTAGTTTATGCGTACATGACTTACCAAAGTTAAAAATCTGCAATTCTAGTTCATGTGTAATTCTAATTCATGCATACATGATTTATCAAAGTTAAAAATCTATAATTCTAGTTCATGTGTAATTCTAATTCATGCATACATGATTTATCAAAGTTAAAAATCTATAAATCTAGTTCATGATTTACCAAAGTTAAAAATCTGCTTTTCTAGTTTATATGTACACGAACTTACTAAAATTTAAAATATGTAATTCTAGTTTATGTGTACACGACTTACCGAAGTTAAAAATCTGCAACTCTAGTTCATGTGTACACGACTTACTAAAATGAAAAATCTGCAACTCTAGTTCATGTGTACACGACTTACTAAAATGAAAAATCTGCAACTCTAGTTCATGTGTACATGATTTACTAAAATGAAAAATCTGCAACTCTAGTTCATGTGTACACAACTTACTCAAATGAAAAATCTGCAACTCTAGTTCATGTGTACACAACTTACTCAAATGAAAAATCTGCAACTCTAGTTCATGTGTACACAACTTACTCAAATGAAAAATTTGCAACTCTAGTTCATGTGTACACAACTTACTCAAATGAAACATCTGCAACTCTAGTTCATGTGTACATGATTTACTAAAATGAAAAATCTGCAACTCTAGTTCATGTGTACACAACTTACTCAAATGAAAAATCTGCAACTCTAGTTCATGTGTACACAACTTACTCAAATGAAAAATCTGCAACTCTAGTTCATGTGTACACAACTTACTCAAATGAAAAATCTGCAACTCTAGTTCATGTGTACACAACTTACTCAAATGAAAAATCTGCAACTCTAGTTCATGTGTACATGATTTACTAAAATGAAAAATCTGCAACTCTAGTTCATGTGTACACAACTTACTCAAATGAAAAATCTGCAACTCTAGTTCATGTGTACATGATGTACTCAAATGAAAAATCTGCAACTCTAGTTCATGTGTACACAACTTACTCAAATGAAAAATCTGCAACTCTAGTTCATGTGTACATGATTTACTAAAATGAAAAATCTGCAACTCTAGTTCATGTGTACATGATTTACTAAAATGAAAAATCTGCAACTCTAGTTCATGTGTACACAACTTATTCAAATGAAAAATCTGCAACTCTAGTTCATGTGTACACAACTTACTCAAATGAAAAATCTGCAACTCTAGTTCATGTGTACATGATTTACTAAAATGAAAAATCTGCAACTCTAGTTCATGTGTACACAACTTACTCAAATGAAAAATCTGCAACTCTAGTTCATGTGTACATGATTTACTCAAATGAAAAATCTGCAACTCTAGTTCATGTGTACACAACTTACTAAAATGAAAAATCTGTTATTCTAGTTCATGTGTACACAACTTACTAAAATGAAAAATCTGCAACTCTAGTTCATGTGTACACGACTTACCAAAGACCAGGATGAATAATGTGTTAAGTGACACAACCCAGAACACGTGTTCCTGGAAAAAAAGAACGGTCAGGGCCATTGAATATTGCGAAAAATACACAGTGAAAGCACAATCAATAGTGGCAGACTGACACATAAAGATGTGTAAGTGTGTACTTATTTAAATCATGTGATTATATGAAAATGTTAATGTGTATGAGCATTGTTGTTCGTACATCACATGATGATGATGACCATTTGTTACATCCACTTTCTGAAATTCAATTACTGTTATATGAGTCCGAAGATGGCTAATAAGCCGTTTACTGTTAGCAAATGTTCTTGTATAATTCAGGCATGGTATGACCACAGTATATAGTTTTTGATCTGCCCATTGCTTTTCTATCTACTCTCCGCAGTTGAGCTGCTGAATTTCCCCTCTTTTTCAAAATTGCTGCATTTTTTTTACAATAAAGTGACATTTACCTCTATTTCGTGCAAAGTCTTCCTGTTTGTTATGGTATGATTATAAAATGTGTGTGTGTGTGAATGTGCACATATATGTCTAGAACTGTATGCACATGTATGTGTGTTTATGTTATACTTGACTAACTCGTAGCTTTACAAGTGATAGACTGCTAGTGCTCAACTCACAAACAAACAACACTCAACTCTCACACTAACAACACTCAACTCTCACACTAACAACACTCACAAACTAACAACACTCAACTCTCACACTAACAACTCACAACTCTCACACCTTGCAGAAAGATGCACATAACGATGCAAATATTTGCACAAATAAATCTTAACAATAAGAAACAGTACATCTATTAGAGAGAAAAGTAACTTACCAAGAAGACTAGCGAGCCATCAAGACCAAGAAGCTGAAACAATCAAATGAATAAACTTGACAATCATTATTCTAAATATATTGATTAACAAAACTGATCTAGCGCTCACAAGTTGATCTTAAAACATGTTTTCTGAAGATGGCATTTTTTTAATTTAACTACATTATGGTTTGAGCTAATGCGGAATCTTGAGGTACGTTTCTGAGTAGACTCGTCCATGCTGTGGCACATTTCTGAGTACAGACTTGTCCATGCCGAGGTATGTTTCTGAGTACAGACTTGTCCATGCCGAGTCACGTTTCTGAGTACATACTTGTCCATGCCGAGGTATGTTTCTGAGTACAGACTTGTCCATGCCGAGTTATGTTTCTGAGTACAGACTTGTCCATGCCGAGGTATGTTTCTGAGTACAGACTTGTCCATGCCGAGGTATCGGTCATAAAGTGTGACTACTTTGAATCATCTGACACGATCTGACATTGCAGGCAATTGTCAACAGATGAGTTCTGGAAGATGAACATAATCTGTGGTGGCTAGTTTCTACATAAAACAACATAGTTATCTGATTGTGTCCTTTAAGCAACAGTATACGTCATAACCTGGAGGGGATTGGATGCACATAGCAGAAAAATTACAGGTTTAGAGTCGCTTGCTATAACATGGGTCTTTTAGCGGGTTTCCCCACAACAGACATCAAGGGGTGTGGTAGTAAATTCCATACACAACCGCGTTAGTCGCCTCTTACAACATGCATGGCAGATGGCCATGTTATTATTCTTCAACAGTAAGGATAATATACTATTATTACTGTCACTAATAAGAAGGCACTCACAACTCCCATTCCATCTAACCACTTACCTCTATCAATTTTTGCTTGTCTGGGGTGCATAGTTCAGCAAAATTCTAACATCAGTGAACAAAACTAAACATGACTGCAGATTTTCTCTTCAAATACACTGGAACGCAGTGCTGACATAGTTTGAACTCTCATTCATTATTTTTTTATAAAGAAATCGCAACGTGAAAAAAAATCAGTGTTCCTTTGTTTATTTTTTCGTTGACAATATTAGACAATGAGTTTTTGTACTATTGACTAGCTGTGTTAGTAACACAGTAGCATTATCCTTTGTATTGTCACTTGTTATTTTGTGATACTGCGGCAATCTCCACTTTCTCGGATATCCTCTGATGCTTTGTTACTACAGCACTCTCCGATTGTTGGATATCCTCTGATGCTTTGTTACTACAGCACTCTCCGATTGTTGGATATCCTATGATGCTTTGTTACTACAGCACTCTCAGATTGTTGGATATCCTCTGATGCTTTGTTACTACAGCACTCTCAGATTGTTGGTTAATTCTGATGCTTTGTTACTACAGCACTCTCAGATTGTTGGATATCCTCTATTGCTTTGTTACTGCAGCACTCTCAGATTGTTGGTTAATTCTGATGCTTTGTTACTACAGCACTCTCTGATTGTTGGATATCCTCTGATGCTTTGTTACTACAGCACTCTCAGATTGTTGGTTAATTCTGATGCTTTGTTACTACAGCACTCTCTGATTGTTGGATATCCTCTGATGCTTTGTTACTACAGCACTCTCAGATTGTTGGTTAATTCTGATGCTTTGTTACTACAGCACTCTCTGATTGTTGGATATCCTCTATTGCTTTGTTACTGCAGCACTCTCTACTTTCTCGGATATCCTTTGATGCATTCATCATTATCATTACTATCCTTTATTCCCATTTCAGAACTTATAATACGAAGAAGTATAACAGAGGGTGGTCAGTAGATACAACAGGAAAGATTCCTGGGAAGAAAACTACAGCACAATAGAGATGGATGTTGGACAACTTCACATGATGGTGTGAACAGAAGAGATGTGAGACAACTTCACATGATGGTGTGAACAGAAAAGATGTGAGACAACTTCACATGATGGTGTGAACAGAAGATATGTGAAAAGGCTTCACATGGTGGTGTGAACAGAAGAGATGTGAGACGGCTTCACATGATGGTGAACAGAAGAGATGTGAGACAACTTCACATGATGGTGAACAGAAGAGATGTGAGACAACTTCACATGACGGTGAACAGAAGAGATGTGAGACGGCTTCACATGATGGTGAACAGAAGAGATGTGAGACTGCTTCACATGATGGTGTGACCTGGGGTTGACATCCACATTGGAGATAGAGAGTTGTGTGGAGATAGAGAGTTGTGTGGAGATGGAGAGTTGTGTGGAGATAGAGAGTTGTGTGGAGATCCATGATTTCCTATGCCAAAGAGAATATGACACATGAAGAAGAAAGCTATTGCATGCAAACACATTTTTCATCACAAGCAGAGTTAGTCATCCTCTCATAATCAGGCAACCTATTAACCTTTACCAAACCCTGGGCTAATCGATTAGCCAACATATTACCAGGTTCGCAATTAACTTGGTGAACCTATTAGCTGGTTGCCTTGAGTTTACGATGGAAATAACTTGATGTTAGTGTTCACGTGGATGGAATTGACGAATCATAGCTTTCATTTTTTTTTTTATCGATGACTTCCTTTTCTGATAATTTAAGGAACATGAAAGACAGCTAGGTCATTGTAATATCAGCATCCACATCACCTATCCACAAATGTAAACAGGCGCAGCGTGTTTAGAGTGAATCAGGTTTTATAGACTTGGTTTTAGTGTATTTTCAGTAAACATTAATATGGGTTGTGATTCTAATAATGAATTCTTGGGAAGTAGTTTTTTTCACAGTAGAATATACAGTAGACCACGATGGTTTCTTTATATAGAGGATGAACAGCTAATGTTTTGTCACGATTTAAAATATGATTAGGTCTAGCTCAAGAGATTTACGGTAAATCTATGTTTTATTCAGTTCCCACAGCAAATACCAACATAAACACTACACAATTAGCTGTGTTATCCAGTGACTATGATAATTTGGCAATGAAACAACATAAACACTACACAATTAGCTGTGTTATCCAGTGTTGTCACTTCACACAATTCATATAAAAAGGTAAGTAATTTTGATATTTTTTAAATAATTTTTTTTGTTTGTGAGAAAACATCTTTACCACTTTCTCACACGTCTGGTACCACACACACACACACACACAAACAAAACTTACACCAATATATGCAATATTTAATTATTTATTTACATGTAGAAATATTACATACAAATCTCTGACAATGAAAAAATTATAGTGTTTTCAAAACAGTCACGAACAGTAATACACATTTCCAAAAAATAATATGGTGGCAGGGGCAAATTTCCGTTATAATCTGGCTCACTAAAGGTTAAGTACATCCATCTGTACATGGTCAGTTTTGCTTGCGATGTTCATTTCTGTCACTAAACACTTTTGAAATGTGTCAGCAGGTTTTCTAACATGACAAAAACCCAGTCGATTGAAACTTACCCTCTCCCATGTCAACTCTTCTGCTGCTCTATCCCACTCGATTGGATTCCAGTTATTGTCATCTGAAAACAGAATGTATCAACAATGACAGATTATACTATCAATAATGACTAATCTATCAACAATGACAGACTATACTATCAACAATGACAGACTACACTATCAACAATGACTAAACTATCAACAATGACAGACTATACTATCTACAATGACTATACTATCAATAATGACTAATCTATCAACAATGACAGACTATACTATCAACAATGACAGACTATACTATCAACAATGACAGACTATACTATCTACAATGACTATACTATCAATAATGACTAATCTATCAACAATGACAGACTATACTATCAACAATGACTAAACTATCAACAATGACAGACTACACTATCAACAATGACTAAACTATCAACAATGACAGACTATACTATCAACAATGACAGATTATACTATCAATAATGACTAATCTATCAACAATGACAGACTATACTATCAACAATGACTAAACTATCAACAATGACAGACTACACTATCAACAATGACTAAACTATCAACAATGACAGACTATACTATCAACAATGACTAAACTATCAACAATGACAGACTATACTATCAACAATGACAGATTATACTATCAACAATGACAGACTATACTATCAACAATGACTAATCTATCAACAATGACAGACTATACTATCAACAATGACTAAACTATCAACAATGACAGACTACACTATCAACAATGACTAAACTATCAACAATAACAGACTATACTATCAACAATGACAGACTATATTATCAACAATGACAGACTATACTATCAACAATGACTAAACTATCAACAATGACAGACTACACTATCAACAATGACTAAACTATCAACAATGACAGACTATACTATCAACAATGACTAAACTATCAACAATGACAGACTAAACTATCAACAATGACAGACTACACTATCAACAATGACTAAACTATCAACAATGACAGACTAAACTATCAACAATGACAGACTACACTATCAACAATGACTAAACTATCAACAATGACATGCTACACTATCAACAATGCCTAAACAAAAACAATGACAGGCTACACTATCAACAATGACAGATTAAACTAGCAACTATCACAATGACAGGCTACGCTATCAACAAATATAGATTAAACAAGCAAATATCAACAATGACAAAATAATCTAGCAACTATCAACAATGACTGATTAAACTAGCAAATATCAACAACGACAGATTAAATTAGCAACTATCAACAATGACAGATTAAACTAGCAACTATAAACAATGACTGATTAAACTAGCAAATATCAATAATGACAGGCTACACTATCAACAATGACAGATTAAACTAGCAACTATAAACAATGACAGGCTACACTATCAAATATCAATAATGACAGGCAACACTATCAACAATGACAGATTAAACTAGCAACTATAAACAATGACAGGCTACAATATCAACAATGACAGATTAAACTAGCAACTATCAACAATGACAGGCTATACTATCAACAATTACAGGCTACACTATCAACAATGACAGATTAAACTAGCAACTATCAACAATGACAGATTAAACTAGCAACTATCGACAATGACATACTACACTATTGATAATGACAGCCTACACTATCAACAATGACAGATTAAACTAGCAACTTTCAACAATGACAGATTAAACTAGCAACTATCACAATGACAGGCTACACTATCAACAAATATAGATTAATCTAGCAACTATCAACAATGACTGATTAAACTAGCAAATATCAACAATGACAGATTACACTAGCAACTATCAGCAATGACAGATTAAACTAGCAACTATCAACAATGACAGATTAAACTAGCAAATATCAATGACAGGCTACACTATCAACAATGACAGATTAAACTAGCAACTTTAAACAATGACAAATTTAACTAGCAAATATCAATGACAGGCTACACTATCAACAATGACAGATTAAACTAGGTACTATAAACAATGACAGGCTACATTATCAGCAATGACAGATTAAACTAGCAACTATCAACAATGCCAGGCTACACTATCGACAATGACAGATTAAACTAGCAACTATCAACAATGACAGATTAAACTAGCAACTATCAACAATGACAGATTAAACTAGCAACTATCAACAATGACAGACTACACTATCAACAATGACAGATTAAACTAGAAACTATCAACAATGACAGATTAAACTAGCAACTATCAACAATGAAAGATTAAACTAGCAACTATCAATAATGACAGATTAAACTAGCAAATATCAACAATGACAGATTAAACTAGCAACTAGCAATAATGACAGATTAAACTAGCACCTATCAACAATGAAAGATTAAACTAGCAACTATCAATAATGACAGATTAAACTAGCAACTATCAACAATGAAAGATTAAACTAGCAACTATCAATAATGACAGATTAAACTAGCAAATATCAACAATGACAGAATAAACTAGCAACTAGTAATAATGACAGATTAAACTAGCAACTAGCAATAATGACAGATTAAACTAGCACCTATCAACAATGACAGATTAAACTAGCAACTATCAACAATGACAGACTACACTATTGACAATGACAGACTACACTATCAACAAATACAGATTAAATTAGCAACTATCAACAATGACAGATTAAACTAGCAACTATCATAATGACAGATTAAACAAGCAACTATCAACAATGACAGATTAAACTAGCAACTATCAACAATGACAGGCTACACTATCAATAATGACATTAAACTAGCAACTATCAACAATGACAGGCTACACTATCAATAATGACATTAAACTAGCAACTATAAACAATGACAGGCTACACTATCAACAATGACAGATTAAACTAGCAACTATCAACAATGAAAGATTAAACTAGCAACTATCAACAATGACAAATTAAACTAGGAACTATCGACAATGACAGACTACACTATCAGCAATGATTAGAATTAAAATAATGAAATAATACAAAATACAGCATTATTACACTATAAACATTGATTACACTATAAACAATGATTACATCGTCAATAATGATTACAGCATTTGTAATGCTACACCATCAACAATGACTACATTTGTGTAATATTTGCACTCACCTTGTGCAGCTGCATTATTCCCATTATTGGCATCATCTCCAATCACTTCATCAAACTCCATTGCATCTGCAGCTCTCTCATTCTGTCCCTCAACCAAAGGCTCAGCTGGTTCCTGGGCTGCATTGAGAATGGCTGCTCCATGAGCACCCCCTCCACCAGCCAATCCACCAATTACATTCAAGTTATTGAATCCAACTCCAGCTATTTCATTATTCTGCAACTATTACCGGAAGAAATATTTCAATCAGTACAGAGTCATGCTGTTGTTGCTACATAGATGACAAGATAATATCATCATGTGCTACTAATGTTTAGTGAAATACTTCCCTGACTAACAACGTATACTAGTATGTGCTACTAATGTTTAGTGAAATACTTCCCTAACAACGTATACTAGTATGTGCCATCAATGATTAGTGAAATCTTTCCCTGCCTAACAACGTATACCAGTATGTGCTACCAATGTTTAGTGAAATATTTCCCTGACTAACAACATATACCAGTATGTGCCATCAATGTTTAGTGAAATACTTCCCTGACTAACAACGTATACCAGTAAGTGCCATCAATGTCTAGTGAAATACTTCCCTAACAACGTATACTAGTATGTGCCATTAATGTCTAGTGAAATACTTCCCTGACTAACAACGTATACCAGTAAGTGCCATCAATGTTTAGTGAAATACTTCCCTAACAACGTATACTAATATGTGCTACCAATGTTTCGTAAAATACTTCCCTAACAACGTATACCAGTATGTGCCATTTTGCTAAAGATAAGCTGGTACTGCTGTGTATATTCAATGATGGGTATATTTAATGAGTAAAGTTAGTGTCAGTAAAAAGAACTAAAAATGGGGAAGGGGGATGCGCTAGGGTAACACAAGGCAAATGTAAAAATGTACACAAATGGGTACAGGTGGTACCATTTGTCTATGTCCAGATGGATGATAGTCATAATATCAACACTTGCCGCTAAGCGCAGGGGTGGAGACTGGGAGCTTTAGTTGTCTACCTAAGGTCAGATGTGTTGACTTGGTTGCGTTGAATCTGTATATGGTCAGGGTTGTCAATGATATTATCTATCAAACTTTTTCTGAGACTTACTCTGTCCGTGTATATGGATCTTCTTATGCTATATGCTCTTGTCGGTAGTTGATTATCCTTCATTCATAAGGCATCTAAACAATTATATTTGCTGTTTCTAGATGTATTCTGTGCACAGTCTTATATCAATACTTCACCTGATGCCATCATTTGCTGTTTCTAGATGTATTCTGTGTACAGTCTTATATCAATACTTCACCTGATGCCATCATTTGCTGTTTCTAGATGTATTCTGTGCACAGTCGTATATCAATACTTCACCTGATGCCATCATTTCTCTGTTTGTCTAGTTTGGTCACTTGCGGCTTTTCTCAGGCGTTTCATCTCATATTTTGTAAGTTTTCTCTGTTGGGCTGCTATCAGTACCCATGTCTGGCATTGATAGCAAAGTGTTGGCATAAAAATACTGTTTATCATCTTCCATCTTGATCTTTTGTTTGAGCAGTAATGGTGATAGCTTGTATGTCACTATGTTTGCTTGACTTCCATCTTGGGTGTTGGGTTGAGCAGTAAATATGATAGCTGGTGTATGTCACTGTGTGCTTGATGTTACCAATATTAGTCAATAAAACAGACTTAACAATGAGGCACAGTGACAGATTATGTTTCAACTACAAGCCTTCATCAGGATGAAAGACAACAAATAAACAATGAAATAAATAATGTACTGAAAGCAAGAAAGTAAATAGGATGATAGGAGGAAGAGATAAAAGCGTGGTAAGTAACATGTCATAGAGAAGAGAAATATCAACGCTGGAAGGGTCCAGCAAAGCATGAGAAGACAAACATAGCATGACGAGAAGAAATGAATGAGATAGTAGTAATGATGAGACCGGTGATCATCATCATCAAGTGCCGTCTCCGCAACGAAGGTTGGCTGCAACGTATCTCCAACATCTCCTGTCTCTTGTCTTGGTGGTGCACTCTGCTAGACTGTAACCTGTCCATCATGTAATGTTACTCTCCCACGTATCTCTGCCTACCTCTTGTTCGCTTCCCTTTGACTTTACCCTCACGTAAGGTCTTCAGTAAGGTGTCATGTCTTTTAATGTGTCCAAAGTATTTTATTTGCATGATCTTTATTTGATAAGACAAACATAGCATGGCGAGAAGAAATGAATGAGATAGTAGTAATGATGAGACCAGTGATAAGATAGGACAAAAATTAATAAAAATAAGATAAAACTGGTTATCTCAGTGTAGTCCATATTCAATGCTGGGTATATGAAATGCCAATGGGCCTTTCAATAATATGTACTTACAGCGCAAAACTGAAAACCAACAAGTAAATCCAGGACAGGGTTATAAAGTTTTGCTAAACACCCAAAACTCACATAATAACATACACAAGTCGACGGTTCAACCAAGAGGCCTTTATCAAAACAAGAATTTAACATACAACAAAAACAAAAAGTAAAAACTATAGACGTTTACATGGCCAATTTATACTGTAATGTGTAGATTGACCGGAAGTTTTTTAAATAGGTCAAAGGAGAAATGACACCAGACAAGGAATTTACAAATATTTCTACATACATGTGACACGAAACAAATAGAGAAATGACACCAGACAAGGAATTTACAAATATTTCTACATACATGTGACAGGAAACTAACAGAGAAATGACACCGGACAAGGAATTTACAAATATTTCTACATACATGTGACAGGAAACAAACAGAGAAATGACACAGGACAAGGAATTTACAAATATTTCTACATACATGTGACACGAAACAAATAGAGAAATGATGGAACAACTTGATATCATGTAAGAGACAGGCGCTCATTGATCCCGAAGGGTTTAAGAGTGCTAAATTGGTATATGTATCGGTTCTCAAGCTCAAGACGGGTCCGGTCGTCAGACTTAATGGCAGTAACCTGAATGTCCTGGGTGCCCATATGGCTTGTGCCATTGAAGTGGACACCGACAGGATAGCCCAAATGGTTTTTTATGTATATGGGTGTTCACAGAATCAATCTGTGAGCCTCCTTCCAGTTTTACCTATATATGTCATGGTTCAACACTTGCATATGATGGCATAGAGGACTTTGCAGGATGAAGCTCTCCTCAATGGTGAAGGTGGCTATAGGGAATGTGACAGACTTGATTTGGTTGACATAGTCACAGGTGTAGCATTTGCAGCTGAAGGTGCTGAAATAATTAGGAACGTCAGTCTGGATGTGACTCCGGACCAGTAAATCCCTGTGGTTCTTGTCACGTCTGTAAAGTGGGGGGGGGGGGGGAAGAGAGGGGGGGAGAGATTTCTTCCTGTGTCTTGGGATCCGGCTGGAGAGAGGAAGGTGATTGATAAGGAAGTGACGAATAGCAGCACTATGGGGGTGGAAAGTATTAACAAATTTGACCATACCTGAACTTCCGGGTGATCAAAAGGGTGTCCTGATAGGAGAGGCTGCACATTCAAAGAAGGGCAGACCTGTGGACTCTCTCGGATATAGGTGACGGCGGGAGAAATCCGTCACAGACCCAATGGACCATTAGAGTGTTCATAAGATACGTTAAATTTTTGGTCCAACTTTGAACCCCTCTCCTATCAACTGTCAAGAATACAGGGTATTTCCTGATTAATTATGTAAAACAATTTTTCATATATAACCCACCCATCGAAAACAAATGTTGTGCAGAAAAAGTCAGGGAAAAAAACTAGATTTGTATCACATTTTTAGAAAAAAATTTTAGCAGATAAGTCGGGAAAAAAGCTAGATTTGCTTGATAGAAAAATATTTTGCAGAGAGAGTTGGAAAAATATAGTTTTACTTGACATTCTTAGAAAAATAACTCAAATTCAAACAATTTAATTGTTGTATAGAAAACACTTATTGCAACATTGCTGATGTCACCCCTCTTAGCAACTGTCAAACTCTATCAGACTTCCCACTCCTCTGTTGACGCAGTTTATGGACAGTCACTCAGAGTATACACAATGCCACTGGGACATTACTGGGCATATTAAATGTGTCCGACAAGTGTCTAGTTTATATTTGATCACTATTAGCAAGACTAAACTGACTCTAGTTTCTATTTGAGAAATATTTGAAAGACTATACACAGTGCCTAGTTACCCTTTGCGCATTATTAGGAAGACCAAGCTGCTCCAGCCACTCAGGTCCCCCTCCATGAAGTATCTGCTCACGCAACCAGACCAGACTAATGAATGCACACAGAGTACAAGTCACCACCAAACATCCCTGAAAACAGTCTCCGGCCAGGTTCTCCCTACATAAACAGAAATACATCTTTTATTCATTTATTTATGCACTGATTATTCACTACATCTTTAAAATACAAATAGCAATATGAGATGATACAATAAGTAGCTCTTATGAGCCTATAACCTTTCTGAAAAAAACATAGGTCCTCCTCTGTGTGACCAACCAAGGTGACACTCAAATGCATAAGGTTTGTAATTGCAAAGATAGGGTTGGTTGCTAGGGGTGGGGTTTATGGAAGCATGTTCAGTCCCCGAAGGGAGGCATTGCAGCGGGGTAGTATCCCAAGATTATCACATCTTGCTAGTAGTGTAACATATAAGTCTTGGCCAACTTTATTTCAACATTCTTCCATCAGATCTGCTGACCCATCAGTAGTAATCTTACACCTAGCATTCCCCACCACCCTAGGAGTCTGCCACGAAAGGACAAGGGTACTGTGTTCACTGGCCTGCATATCTCTGTCATCCATGGTGACCATTTGACATAAGACAAATGAAATCATGGTAAGCTATGCACTGACAAATATGATTTGTTCACAGATGACAAATTGTCAACCTATTCCCATCTTTCTTATGTCACCCCCCCCTATGGCATGTCTGCAAAGAATACAGTGACCCAATTTTTGTAACCCTGAACTAGAAGTATAGGACTTAGTTGCCACATGGGCGATAGAAGAGAATTTTGAAGTCTAGGGCTTAGTTGCAAAATGGGCGGAACAAGAGAGCCAGATGTGTTGGGTCATTGGTATAAATAAAATGTCAACAACACATTTCTGTTCTCTGGGCTAGATCATGCTGGACATCAAGGAGGACCATTGTCCTGCTACAAGAAAGTTCCAGTGAGAGTTTGAGAATGAAATCTAGGAGGACCAATGTCGTGCTAAAAGAGAGTTCATGTGGGAGTATGAAAATGCATACTAAAGAAGATAAAGAATTAGAATCTAACAGTAAATATGACATGAGATTTATCAACAATGAATAATGACAGAACTTACGTGGATAGCATATCCAGAGGTAACGTGAGCAATGAACTCACTGAACCTGTAAATAAACACCTGTAGATTCGACCTGAAATGTTCAAGCAAATATGAAACCTATAATCACTTCACATGAGCTAATATAAAATCTATAATTACTTCACATGATCAAATATATGTATAATAACTTCACGTGGCAAATATGAAATCTATAATCACTTCACATACCAGAAAATATTTTAATAATGCAAGTTGCTTATTCAATATCATGACGCAGGCATATTACATTTTATTTGACTAAAAGTGTCTTGTGTTCTGATTTTGTGTCAAGGAACTACATACCTAAAGATTGTGTGGTAACCATGTTCCATCAAAATTAATTTTGGCACTACTCAAATCAGTAGAATTTCTAAGGTGATGGTTGCATTTGGTAGACTGTGTGCCAATGTATGGAAATGGAAGGACATTAGCCTTACTACAAAAAACTAAAAGTCTATCACACAATTGTGTGTACTACCTTTCTATATGCCTTTGAGATCTGGACAGTGTGCATCAGACACACTAGAGTGCTACATGACTTCTAGACATGATGCATCTGCAGATTTCTCAGAATAAAAACAGATTAAGTAGAGATGCTGAAGTCCACACTAGAGCCAATATTCCAAGTATATATACAATGCTCAAGACAGCCAGACTAAGATGGGCTTGGAAATGTGCGAATGTCTGACAAACACATCTCAAAATAGCTGATTTATGGCAAGCTCTTTAAAGGAACATAACTGACTGACAGACAAAGAAAAGAAACATTTCAAGGGTTCTCTCAAAATGTTTCTAGGGAGCATACACATACAGAAATCACCTCATGTGTCACAGCAACACCAGCAAGGATGCTCACATCACTGAGCGAGAACCATCAAATTTTAGAAGTACAGAAAAAATGTTCGAAACGAAAGGACAGAAAAATAATCACACATATGTCCAGCCCTGACCATACTTGTTCAAAACTGGACAGAAGACTCTATGTTAGAATTTGATGTTTTAGTCATCTCCACACATACCGGAGAGATGTAACAACACAAGTCTGAAACTGCAGTCATCAGTGAATGTGATAGATGGTTATTATCAATACAGAAATGAATAGAAATCTTGTGTCTACTATTAAACCTATACATTCTCTTGTTTCAGTCATTATGTCATTCTCTCATCTAAACATGTTCGTAATGTCAGTGATTCTCTCATCTAAACGTGTTTGTAATGTCAGTGATTCTATCATCTAAACTTGTTTGTAATGTCAGTGATTCTCTCATCTAAACTTGTTAGTAATGTCAGTGATTCTCTCATCTAAACGTGTTAATAATGTCAGTGATTCTCTCATCTAAACTTGTTCGTAATGTCAGTGATTCTCTCATCTAAACTTGTTCATAATGTCAGTGATTCTCTCATCTAAACGTGTTTGTAATGTCAGTGATTCTCTCATCTAAACGTGTTTGTAATGTCAGTGATTCTCTCATCTAAACTTGTTTTTAATGTCAGTGATTCTCTCATCTAAACTTGTTAGTAATGTCAGTGATTCTCTCATCTAAACTTGTTTGTAATGTCAGTAATTGTCTCATATAAAACCGTGTTACTAATGACAGTGATTCTCTCATCTAAACTTGTTCGTAATGTCTGCAATTATCCCATCTAAACATCACAGTCAGGCCGGTTCATAGTTTATTACACATATCTGATCTCAGCAGAAAATCAATAACTTACATGCAGTCAGTGGTACTACTCCCAGCCAAGCAAATGCTACTAGTGTGTAATGGAACCAATACCTAATGGCCCGTGCCATACTCGTGACAAGACCACTAACAATGTCCTTAATAGGGAGACGATTGGGCATATCCGGGGAATAAACTGAAATCAAAATCATAAGCATCTTGGAAGTGATATAACAGAATAATATACTGTGTCCAGTAAAAACAAAACATCATGAGTAGAAAGTAAACTATTTCATAGACAAATACAATGTGTATATTGATCAACTGTTACTGGTACAATTTTGAATAACAACTTTGTAGTTATTATTGATGATAGTGTAGTAATTGTTGATGGTGTATGTATTATTGATGATAGTGTAGTAATTGTTGATGATGTGGTTATTAGTGATGACAATGTAGCAATTGTTGATGGTATAGTTATTATTAATGATAGTCCAGTAATTGGTCAGTTAACCAAACTATATGCCACAAGTCAGCTTATATGGAATAAATTATTAATTACAGTAAAAAGAACAGTTTTCTTTATGTGAATGGTTTGAATAATTGATGATTCTGTGCAAGTTCCAACCTGCTGTAACCAAAGATATGTCTACTGCCGTCTTGGGTTAGCTTTCCCCAGCTACCAGCAACCCCCCCCCCCATTATTAGTTTCTGCATGATGTTAGGCACAAGTACCAATTCACCATCAAACAGTATGACAGTTAAGATAGGTACATGGAATGCATGCGGCATCAACAATCAAGTGTGAAATAATGGATGAGCGCAAAGGATGTGACGTAATCCTAGCTTAAAATGGTGTGCAATTATTAGTCACCGCAGCCAAACTATTTGTAATTCCATACCGATAAATGAATGCCACTTTGTTATTTGTCCATCACAGGTAATGATGACTATTTGTCACATCCACTTTTGAAAACTCAGTTATAATTATGTCTTTATGAGTTCACAAATGGCTAATAAGCTCTATTCGAGCCGCAAATGTCCTTGGAAAGTTCGGGAATGGAATTACCACTGTAGACGATTTTTTTCTACCTGTGATTTTCTAGCAACTCTCTGCTGGTGAGCTGCTGCATATCTATTTTTACAAAATGATGCACCTTTTGTGACTGTAGATTAATCACTAATAGGGCTATATTGAAAGATATGTGTCTAAAGGTTAAGCGAACACGTAACAGTATAATTGAATGAATTACAAGCCATGAGACATAACATAAAATATGACTTATCAGAAACAATACAATACTTACTTGGTGTAAATGAAAATCTATGTTTACAAAGTTCACAATATTCTTTTCGGCTGTATTTAAGCCACTGTACCAGACTGGGGAAAAATGGAGACATTTTTTATCATCAATATTATAAAATTTCAGATTTAACCGTTAGCGATGGGCCACAAAGTGCGTTTGACAACAGTTTACGATATCTAAAATATCTGCGGTCAAGTGTATACAAGCCCCACAAAGGCCCCCGGAAATCAATTTAAAAAATGTTCATATTTTGATGACCAGATTAGATAAATCTGGTATTTTATTCAATTCACTACCTTTTCCTGCAGTTTTAGTGGCAAACATGAGCCACATGTCATTGAAATATCGAAACTTTCACAATATGTTGACAATTTCAAACAAGAACAGCGACATGACAATGAATTGGGTATTATAGACTTGTATTTTATCATATTTTCATTGAAATCATTATGGATTTTGATTCAGATGATATTTATGAAGAGTTAAGCTATTTCCACACTCAAAAATCGGTTACACCATGCTTCTTTATCTAATTTTATATGAAAACATTAACCAAGTTGGAACGAGACAGTTTTTCTCGATACTGTTGCCACTCCAGGACATGCAAAATAAAGTGAGAAATTTTGTATTATTATTTTCTTATTTTTTTTTGGTTATAATTAGTTTTTATTTTGTTAAAACGTCTTTGTGACTGTCTTACATGTCTCATATCACACACACACAAATAAAACTTACACCAATATATGCAGAATTCAATTCTTTATTTATATGTAAAAATATTATGTAAATATCTCTAACAACAAAAACATAGCATTTTCAAAACAGTCACTATCTATTACATAACATTACCAAAAAATAATCCAGCAGCAGGAAGAAAGTTCTTTTTTTTTTAAACAGCGTGCTAAAGGTTAACTAATTCATTATGGAATGTCTTTTATTCGTTGTAAGAGTGCTATCTTTTTAGATAGATCATCTTTTAATCACCACTCAATTTGCATGTTTTATTTTATAATTTTCTGTACCGGTATTTATATCAACATACATATGACTGCAATGTATGGAAAGTGTCACATGTCCACATTACATCAAGCATAATTGTATGTGTTACAATGTCAATTTCATAAGTTCTTGACAACATGTGGGCATATAGTATGTGATAAATGTTCCTATACATATTGTTGTGAGCGCTTGTGTTGTTTGCGAGTATAACTATTTTATTTAGTTTGGCCACATTAATTATGTAAATTCAACCTGGCAATTACTGGCAACAAAGCTAAGCCTCATCTTGAAATTTTATGGTTTAAACTTGCCGAATATGATTTAGATACCATAATTTGCTATCTATGAAATAAATTGATCGAAGTTCTAGATCTACTTCAGTAAGTGAGACTGCTACAAAAACTTTTTAACAATAGTAATACACAAGATTGATTAGTTTTACAAATAACACACAGACAATCAGACTATAGATATTAAAAATAATACAAATTTTAGTATAAAAGACAGTTTTAACATTTCAAGTTTATGGTCTTTATCAATAAAAGAAAGACAAACATGGAACAAACAGTAAAAATAATGGCACTATCACAGCATCATTAGATGGCAGACACTTAACAGCAGCAACATTCACTGTAACAATGGTAGAGTATCCCGCAGTAAAAAATATTGTCTCACCATGATATCTTGACTAACATTCAGGGTACTTACTCTTTTGAGAGAGTTAAATTTGTCCTTACCTTTCATCCAAAAAGCTCTACTGCCTGTAGAATCTTTTTTCAAAGATTATTTCCTTCTGCAGATGTATCCTTAAACCCTTGTGAACTTCTATGACTTTTCTCTGGTTGCCTATTGACGTGACAAAAATCTTAATCGCATCTCAGTCCACAGTCACTTCAGGGCTAATGTTCCAGACCATTTTGGCCCACTTCATTGTGGACACCAGCATTGTTACAACATGTCCCTATGTACTGCAGATCTGCTCCATTTCATATCCTAAGATTACTTTCACTATCGACGATGTTTTTTTATGTGAATCCCATAACTTCATGTATGTCATCATTTCTAAACATGACAAGAAATATATAGCTAAAACTGGCAAAAGACTAAATGACCATTTCTGCCATCACCTTCACACCATTAACCAGAGAACACCTGCTCCTGTCATTGTACATATTAAATGGCACTGATCATCATGGTGCCCGTGATATTCAGGTCACTGCCTTAAGATCTTGCACCACATGCAGTAGAGCTAGGTACACCTTTGAAAATCGCTATAAATTACAGTTTGGTACCCGTAAGCCATTTGTTCTTAATACAGAGAATTCATTTTATTAGATTTGGGAGGAGTGAGGTCTTTGTCGTATTGTCATTCCTATTGTTTCAGGTATAGTTTTTTATTTCGTCCTCACTCCCCATATTGTTGTAATGTACATCACTATGACAATACTTGTGTATACATACGTCATTGCTACCTTGAATGTCTCTACTGCTAAATGTCTGCCACCTAATGCTTTTATGATAGTGTCATTATTTGTATTTATTTTTGTTTGTATTTTCTGGAAAAAGACTTAAAGGTCGAAACTGTCTTGTATACTGTTATTTGTATTATTTTTTGTATACCCATACCCTATAGTCCGATGTTCATTGTAAAGCTGATCTGCCGTGTACGTAAGTACTATAGATCTGCCTTGTGTTTTACGTAAGTACTATAGATCTGCCTTGTGTTTTACGTAAGTACTATAGATCTGCCTTGTGTTTTACGTAAGTACTATAGATATGCCTTGTGTTTTACGTAAGTACTATAGATCTGCCTTGTGTTTTACATAAGTACTATAGATCTGCCTTGTGTTTTATGTAAGTACTATAGATCTGCCTTGTGTTTTACATAAGTACTATAGATCTGCCTTGTGTTTTACGTAAGTACTATAGATATGCCTTGTGTTTTACGTAAGTACTATAGATATGCCTTGTGTTTTAAAGACAAGATATTTTGTGAATAATAAACATAATTTAAATACTATACCTAAGCAATATACATTATTGTGTTCATAATTGTATGATCAACAAAACTGACACTGTTTGAGTAGAAGTTATTGATTTAGAAATTTGATCTGTTCATATTTTATGTTAGAAGTAATTGGAATACATTTTATTTTATTCTTAAAATTATTTCGTACATATTAAAATTCAGATACTTCAAATAGACTTGTGATAACCACATTCTCTGTCCATTTGTTTTTATATATATACACACACAAGAACGCACCCACCCACCAATCCTCTGCTGGTTGACCATCATTCTTCTACGCCCTCCAAAATTTTCACTTTTAGGTACACCGCATTTCAAGCCCTGATCTTTAATCCTGGACATTGAAAAAGAATGATCATTCACATTAGTCTCACTCTTGTATGCTAAAATCTCTTATGGAGTTCAAAATATCAGCACGATCCATTGCCCCATTGCCCTGTGTCACAATCATGCATGAAGTCAGTTGATCGTGTTAACCTAGTTTCCCAATAAACTGTTTCCGTGATATCATTTTGGAGTTTTTCTGCCTGTTCAAATCGTTTGCAATCTTCCAACATGGACGCAATACTTGCATAAATTTTCATGGATTGCTTCTGATGATTTCTTGGAAATTACATGTGTTTTCTAAGAATATAATATTAACACGTTTGTTTTAGGAATAAAGCCAGACAATGCATCTTGCATTATACACGACATTGGATATAATTAAGAGTTTGTTCGATTGAAATATTTCTGGACCTAGTCTTGAACGGACTGGACCGACATGGTAAGTGACATCTATGAGTTTTGTTTGTTTTCCTTGTGTTTTATTTGTTTCAATATTATGAGAGTGTTAATTTATTTATGAAATAACATACAATAGATTTAGATAAGTAGAAGAATTTATCAGCGGTGCCACAGATCGGCAGTGAATATAATTACATTATATGTCGGCTTAGACCTAATATAGAATGACAGAAATTGTGACATCTATGCATTGTATTTGTTTGTTCAGTCCATATTATGTTAGTTTGGTTATGAAACAACATAAATACAATAGGAATGTAGAAGGATTTTATTAGTGTTGCCATAAACTGTAGTATATATATATATATATACATAAAGTATAGGTACGGCAAAGAAATATTCCCCGTTTTTTTTAATGCAATTGTTTTCCCCACGTTCAACTTCACAACTTTCTCACACCTCTTCTATCACACAAACAAAAATATATGTAGTATTCAATTATTTATTTACATGTATAAAAATTATTTTAAAATCTCTAACAACAAAACAGTTATTTCATTTTCCAAACACCCAGAAACAATAAAGCACCATGTCAAATATTGTCAAAAAATAAGCTAGGCATGGCGGAGGACTTTGTGTAATTGTAAGTCTGGGTGCTAAAGGTTGAAAGACATGACACCTTAAAACTTACTCTGCTGCAGAGTTGGGGGGGGGGGTGTGCATAAGTAGAGTAGGCAGAGATACAAGTGGGAGAGAAACATCATGAAGTGGACAGGTTATAGTCTTGCAGAGTGCACCACCACAGCAAGAGACAAGGGGATGTCGGAGGTCAGTAGCAGCCAGCCAATGATGTGGAGATGGCACTTGAAGGTAATGATGAGATACTTGCATTTGTTATAAAATGTGACAAATGTGATTCCTTACCAATCCTGATGGACATATTTGATGCTTCCAGTACAGACACAGGGATGATATAATGGCTTGTCACTTGTTCCTTCACAACGACAGACACGACATATGTCTGTGGATATAAATATAAAATACACCACAAACTTGACGAGATAATAATAGCAGAATAAAGCATTCATCATCACAAACAAGAACAAGTGAAATACTTACTTTCAACTTACTGTTTAAAGTTTAAACTTACTTTTTTAATTACTGTTTTAACTTACTTTTCCGATCCCCTGGGTTGCGAGCTTGCACTCTTTCTTCCCTGTGCCAGGTGGTGGTAGGAGCATGTCTTCTTCAGTTGTATTGTGTCTATATAAAGGGCGTTGGTGATGGAGAGGTTTGGTGCTAACAGTTGTTTCCGTAGGTATTGTAGTGCAGGGCATTCAATAGTGGTGTTTTCCTCCTCTTGTCTGTTGCAGTATGGTGTATGGTCTACTGTAATTCTTGTAGGTGTTTGTTGAGTTGTACATGTGTTGTTCACAGCTTTAGATATTGTAGCTTGATCGTAGCTATGTAATTTATTTATGCTATCATGTGAATTTGGTTGGGACATGTCTGTATATAGTACAATTTCTTTTGAGCCAGCAATCGATCCATTGTTGTTTACAGCTGTTGCAGATAATGTGTTGAACTGTTCTAAGGTTGGTTGAAATCCCTTGTTGTGGCATATTTGTTCCCTTTTTTACCAGTTTATCAGCACTTTCATTCTCACTGATATCTGTGTGGCCTGGTATCCACTGTAGTGTAATATTGATGCCATAGGAAGTGAGTATGTTTGTAGCTTGAAGTATGTTGCTTATAGTTTTCTCTGATGTTGGATTCCAGTTTTCATGGGCGTGTAGAGGAGAGACAGGGAGTCTGTGAATATTATTCAGTTGTTTGGATGTGTTGCATCATTTTTGTATTTGGTGGTGATGTATGAGTGTTTCTGATATTGCTTTACCCTCTGTGTCATAGTTGCTGCAGAACTCTCCACAAGCAGCAGTTAACTCTATCGATGTTTTGTCAGGAAGGACTATAAGAGGTTCATTTTTCTGCATTGATGGTGGCTTTGAAGGTTGACCCATCTGTGTATGCTTGGATCCAGTCCTTGGGGTAGGAGTTGATAGTTTCTAGTGCAATGGACTTGATGGTGTTTTGGTTTGTTGCCTTGGTTACTGACTTGTCAATTAGTGTAGTGTTTATTTGGGACAGTATGAGGGATGCATTTGGTGGGATATTTGATACTTTTCAGATTCCTCTCTATCTTCATGAAGGTGATGTTTCTTGTTTATTTCTTCTGCTTGCTGTCCTAGGGATTTTTTATTTAGTCTTTTTTTTTCGTGTACATTTGTCGACTATTTATTTCTTAGGATGGTTTTATGAGAGTCATTTGTATCTTTCTACAGCTTCTATAGTTGCCTTTACTCTACCTGTTTGTTCCATGTTTAAAACTATGAGGTGTTCTAATAAAACCCACCTGTGCTGCCTCACCTATGTCAGCACATGAAGTGGCCTGCCAAAGACGGATGTCGAGTCATTGGTGCAAATAAAATGGCAACACAATGCACTTCCATTCTTTGGACTACATCCAGCTAGAAATCTAGTAGGATCAATGTCCTGCTACAACTGAGATCCAGCAGGAGTTTGAGAATGAACGTTGAAGAAGAAGCCCATGAAGTACATGAGAACGTCATCATGAACATAATACACACACATCAATGAGCACATGGTCATTGTCTTTGTATTCTTAGTGTCTGAAGCAGGCAGTCAACAACATAGCACAGCGTGACAACAGATCTGTATTCTAATGTCGAAGCAGGCAGTCCACAACATAACATGGCCAGGCGTGATAACAGATCTGTCTAAATTGGACCAACGAGCAGCCTTTACATGCAACAATAATGTATTAGTATATGATAGATTGATAATATGTACTCACTGCAGCAAAGTGCCCCGTGTTCCTATGTAAATTATAGTTAGTAACTTCCAGTAAATTTAGTTTACTGACTTTACCTTAGACTTAGGACTTAGGAGATATCTGATATGTTGTCCATGCTATTGTAGACCCATAGAAACCAGATTGATTTCTTCCACATAATGTGGCGTTATTAGTTAGGTTCTTTACCTGAGTCCAAGCTGTGATAACTAAATTAATGTAATTTTTACGCAATAAAAATAAAAAGCAATAAACAAATGATCACCTACCGAGTTGTCCGTCGTCTTCTTGGTCGTCCATGTTTGTTTGTGTCGGATGTCGTAATCTTTACATCAACTAAACTGTCAGGTCATTTTCACCTGCAACTATTCCTCTGCTGTCATCAGTATTACATAACAAATGTAATAATTACTGAAGATCTAAATACACAGACTGTACAGAACCATACACAAAAATGATATTTGCTTATGAATAGTTGAAACTGCTGTCCAAGTTTAATAGGATAGCGGAGCCGGAAGTAGTAAAGGCAGAGTTGCAATAACTAGATTTTGTCACAATAGATAAACTCAAGATCTAAAGTACCAAATGCTAAAATATATGTTATTATGCTATGTTATTGTAGATGTTTATAGTGAAACGTTTTAGTAACATATATTATTTTGCACGTCGCAGAGTATATTGTCGACGTTATAGGAAGCTGCCCTTTTTTCGGCAATTGCAGGCGTTGTCAGTGTAAACAATATAACAAGAAACATTGCTATAATATGAAGCATATAGCAGCATAGATTTCTGTATTGAAAATTCAAACTATGGATAATTGCGACTACATTACTATAAGATCGTAAATCAGGAGCAATATTAATGCTAAATGTTGACTTTCTTATAGCAATTAAGAACCTTTTTAATTAAGCGTACTCGTGTTTCCCGCAGGCTGAGGAAATTAGGGTAACCTAACTGCCTAACTTAGGAATTCTGCAAAATGAAAACAAATGCAACTGATTCTGTAGTTGAATCAGGGATTACCGAAGAGAAATGGGATAATGAGGATTTAGCCACAGTAAGTAATCATAAGCTGTTTAGTATTTCGCATATTTATTATTATAATATAATATAGGCCTATTAACATTTGTTTCGTTTGGGTCTGTTAACAATATTAATATAATTAGTATGTAGTTATTCAATTTAAAGGGATCACTGCGACTTAGTTGTTAGTTAACTGGCTACCTGCTCGTGTGATCTAAGGTTCAATTTCCATTTCTTGGTATTCTTCAGCGTTCATTCTCAAACGCCCACTGGGTCTCTCTTGTAGATGGACATTGTTCCTATTAGATTTCCAGTAGGATGTAGACCAATAAATGTGTATACGTTGTGTCTCCGTTTTATGTGCGCCATTGGCATGACACAACCGTCATGTATCAACTGGGAATATTTTAAAATCACCAATGGCTATTAGGTTGACCTCTATAAAATGGATACTGGATCTTCTGGAAAAGTAAAGGTGCTGTGCTTGATGCTGACCATTTCATCCCCAGGTATGTCGAGTTCATGAAAAAATATTTATCCAAAACCCTATTCTCCAATACGCATCAATGGTGTGAAAAGGGGAACAACTTTTTTCAAATTCAATTTAAATTTAGCTCAATTAAGAGCCAAAACAACAACCGCACATGTGTTCTTTTAGCTGATGATGTTGCCCTAGTGTTACATTCTGATATTACCCCGAAATCTTTCATTACTAAAATCTTGTGACATAGGGGCCTATTCTCTCTCTCTCTCTCTCTCTCTCTCTCTCTCTCTGAGTATACATTTGACAAATGGTTTACTAGTGCAACAACAAATATCCTTATCAATGATAAACATCTCAACCAGGTACAAAAATGTACAGCCTCACTATCATTAGATGAAGAAACGAAAGAGACGATGTGTTGGTTGGTAAAGCTTTGGTGAACGGCACCGAGATAAGAAGAGACACGATTGAATTGATTAGAACAGTCATGTGTCATGGATATCCTACGAGAAGTCGAGGAGGAGATCGAATGAGACAATATACATATTCAGAGAATGGTAGAAACCGGAGTGACTAGAGGCGATTGGAGAAAGTGTTCATTCTTTGGAAAGATCATAAGAACGCGTAATCAGCAACTGACTGGGACACTGAACGTATACACTTTTAGATGGGTGACGTAAAGGCAAGCAGAACATAGGCCTATATGGGAATGCCCCCAGTGCTGAGACGCTTGTTCCTAATCAAGGTTCAAGATGAAGAAACCAATACATGAATACTATATTCTAGTATTTTCTGTATCAATATTCTAGAGGTCAACCTAGAAACCATTGGTGATTTAAAAATATTTTCAGTTGAACTGGAAATTGAACTTTGGATCAGATAATCCTCACAACCAAGTACACAAATTTGGCTACCTTGGTTTCACTGTCACAGTTATTCCCTTAACCCTTTATTGACTTTCAGCATCTGGGTAGAAGAGCTTTCTGCAGATGGCCCTCACGTGTGCTGAGTATATTGTGGAATGTGTCACCTCTTTTATTTCGGTGGTCCATCTTTTTCATTGCCCGTCTCTAGGTCTGCCTTCACTGTATCTGTGTAGCATAGCTTGATGTGATCTGCTGTCTGATGGTAGTCTACTGATTTGCGCAAACCATTTGATCTATTGTCTCTTAATATATTCCAAGATAGGGGTGGTACCGGTACTTTGTCTAATATTCTAATTTTTAGCGATAGTCCTAGGATTCTGTAAGCATGCCATTTCAGCTGTAACAAGTTTACGTTTGTCTTGTGCTGTGGTTGTCCACGTTTGACATTTTTAGCACAGCATTGGCATAATAATCGTTTTGAATAGTGTTATTTTGGTGTTTAAATCTACATTTTTGTTTCTGAAGATTGGTGTCATTTGTCATAGGGCTTGATATGCTTTACTACATCTATTGTGCATTTCTTTGCTGCTTTTGTCGTCTTTTGTTATATTTCTTCATAGGTATGTGAATTATGTCAATTGTTTAAGTCTGTGTAGCCACTTTATACCTGTCACTGTTAGCATTGTTAGAGGCCGATCACGAACACGATGGACCACAAAATAAAAGAGGCGACAAATTCCATAATATGCACAGCATACAAGAGTGCCGTCTTCAGAAAACTCTTCTACCCCTAACGCTGAAAGGCACCAAAGGGTTTAGTGAATAGATAGATAGACTGTTAGCATTTGTATTAGTTCTAAAGGTGTACCGTCTATTCTCGGTGCTTTGTTATTCGGTGCATCTTTAACTGCGGCTTCAACTTCGGATGTCAAGATGTATGGTTCTAGGTCTTCGTCTATTGCATATATTGTTGCAATCACCTCTTCTTCCTTTAAGGTTAACAGTTGAGTGGAGTAATTGTTTCCATCTTTCCATGATTTCTTGGGGCCTATTTAGTATGTTGCTATATTCATCTCGTTGATTATTTCTGTTGGTTCGCAAGTGTCTATTTTATTTCTCATGTTTTGTACTCTTTGTAGAACATATGTGGTGCGTTTTTTATATCCTTGTTCAATATTTCTTCATATTCTTTCTATGCTTAATATTTGCAGATTTGATGATTTTCTTGGCTATTCTTTACTGTCTTTTATGCTGTGTAATCTTCGCGCGTTTAGCTTGTTGCACATTTCTTGTATTTTCGTTTGTTTTTATCTTTCGTTGTGTTCTTTACCTCTTCTGTCCACCAAGCTGTTATGTTTGGTTTCGTGCCTTTATGGTATTTATATCTGCATATATTTTTTGCTGTTTGTATGGTGACATTTGTGAAATATTTCCCTTCTTTTTCTAAATGCTGGATGTTTTCTGGTAGTTTTACGAATTCTTCATTAACTTCCTGGATATATTTTTTTCGCACATGTTTAGTTCTTCCAATTTCTGTACAGCTTTTGCTTTGGGCTTTTCTTGTGCTTGTTATTTTTCGCTGTGTTTGTTTTGACTGTTATTATTACTGCCTTATGGTCAGTGTCTCCACACATGTTAGGTATGACTTGTGGGTCTGTTATTTTTTGTCTATTGTTTCTTTTTGTGAGTATGAAATCTATCTTTCTCTTGCATTCCAATCTGTTCCATTTATACCATGTGTATACTTGTGACTGTCTATGTTTAATAAGGTGTTCGTTATAAAGAGGTTGTGCTGGATGCATGTATCTGTTAGTTTATAACCGTTGTCGCCAATCTTGCTTCTTGTGTCGCCGAAAGGTCCTTTATATTCCTGTATCCTTTCTCTATTTGCGTAAGATGTGCATTAAATCTCCCAAAATATATGTTATCTTCATTGTTGCTGTTATTTATTAATCTGTTTACATTCTCAAAACATTCCTCTCTTTCGTTATTGTTGTTTGGTGTGACACATAGGGCATATGTCTGTATAAATGTTATGTTTACATGGTCTATTGTAATCGTAACTGGCATTGATCGTTCATTCAGATGTGTAACTTGAACTATGTTTTTAACGAATATCAGGTCTACAAAAAAGCCCACCCCATGCTTTGCTCTTGAAACTGAATCAACTCCATTGTATAGGAGCATGTGATTTTACTATAATTTCTATAGCACCTGTCCTTAATCCTCGTATCTGCTAGTCCAAGTATTTTTATGTTTCTCCTTTTCATTTCATCTGTCAGGTCTTGTTTCTTATTTTTGATTCCGCAGATGTTGACTGTAGCAAATTTAATATGCTGTTTTTTTTTTCTTCCTTGTTTAATATTACTAGTAGTCGTATTCAGAAAACTCTCCATTTTACTACCAGCCATTGTGTACTCAATAACGGTTTGCTAATACTGTCTCAGTGTTGTATCAGGAAATTCACATGGTTTCACCGCGATCTCTAACTTAAATACAGAAAGAAACCACATATTCCATGCGAAATAGCCCTGAAACATTGAACTGGACTTGCATTCGTAATAAGCAATAGCACTTTCACAGCCTGACTATCATTAGATGAAGAAATAAATGCATGAATATGATAAAGTCCAACTACCATTTCTGGAAAATTATTAAAGAGAACGGGGAAAAAAGAAAAAAATTAACATTTAGGACAAAGGTACAAGTCTATCAGGCTTCGTACTCACCACTTTATTATATCTCAGAAACATGGACATCTTACTCCAGACATGAGAGAAAACTCAATATATTTCACATTCCTTGTCTGTGCAATGCAATGAACACCAAGTGGATACAACATCACAAACATAGAAGTGCTGCAGCTGACGAAATGACCATCAATAATGGGAACACTCAGCATTAGACAATTAAGATGGTTGGCTCATGTGAGAAAAATGAACAACTGTATTCCATAGCAAATATTGTTAGGCAAACTTTCGGAAGGGAAAATAGTTAAAGGTAGACTGCTCCTGAGATAAAAAGACATGTACAAGACATCAATAAAAGAGGGTTCTATTTTCAGTTATTGACTACAATTTCTGACAAATTGGGACAGATGACTGTACTGCATGGATATTGGAATTGCGCAAAGTTACAGAAACTGTTGAAAGATTTTTGAGTGACAGACTAGAACACAAGTGGCATACACATAAAGCAAAGGTCAATGCAAAACAGTAGCGACTGATTAACTTTACAGTTAACACTGCTTAAAAAAATCAACATGCTAAATAACTGTCTAAAAGATAAAAAGGGCCATACATACATATACACACACGCGCACGCATGCGACAGACCCAGACAGACAGAAGCCTACATTGGCTCGGTAGTAGAGTAGATAGTATCTCCAACTTACCAATTCGAGTCAATTGAATTAGCTTGTGGTTCTTCTTCTTCTGCGTTCATTCTCAAACTCCTGCAGATTAGCAGGATGTAGTCCAGAGAAAGGAATGCGTTGTGTCATGGTTTACATCATTGCTGCGATATCCGCGCCTTTCGGCCTGACGCATCCGACTTCAGCATGGCTTTGGGTCACTGACCCTATATGGGATGGGACAGCCAACTCCATCCCATAACCTCCTTAGTCGCCTTTTACGACATGCGTGGAAGGTAAACAGTGTTGCTATTCTTTGCTCCCATTCGGGCCCCGGGAACACACGGGCGAGCTTGTGGTTCAAAAGCTGATTATTC
The DNA here is from genome assembly GCA_034231615.1 of Meghimatium bilineatum. Lineage (NCBI taxonomy): Eukaryota > Metazoa > Mollusca > Gastropoda > Stylommatophora > Philomycidae > Meghimatium > Meghimatium bilineatum. The sequence continues at coordinate 534,809 of CM067308.1, read as the reverse complement.
ACATTGTGCTGGTGATTTTATTGTGTGTATTAGCAGTGTCTCAGAATTTAACAATAGTTGGATTGCAATGTCCTATAGTGACTACAGTGTAGCCTACAGTCAACTCTGATTATAACAACGTGGCCCGGAATGACAAAATATTTATGTAGTAACAGAAATATGTATGTAACAACAGCAATCTGCCACAGAACAAACAATAAAGAATAACTCTTTCACTGCCTTGTGTCTTTTAATTGATCCACAGGACCTCATCCTTACAATACATGGGCGTGCGATTTGATAGTAGTCTGTGTTTACGGGAACACGCTGATCAGGTTATCGGAACGACCAGCAAAGGACTTTCAGCTCTGAGAGTAATAGCAGCGGCTGACACTAAACAATCACAGCTCGTAAATTTTATATGAGGCTCTTGTCATTCCTGTCATAGAATATGCCGGCGCCACTATCACTGCCAGTCACACACAGATTGAGAGGCTGAAGAGAATTCAAAGCGAAGCGATGCGGATCATCCGTGGTTGCACACTGGACACACTCTGTGTGGCTATGAGATTTCTCCTTGATTTTCCAAGCATATCTCACAGAATTTATTTTTAATTTGGCGTGACATCAGTTGCCTGGAGATTAATAACATCAGTCACCTGGTGGTAGAAAACATCAGTTACCTTGGGTTAGATAATATCATTCACCTTGGGGTAGAAAATATGTTACCTGGGGTTAGATAATATCAGTCTACTGGGGTTAGATAACATCATTCACCTTGGGGTAGAAAACATCAGTTACCTGGGGTTAGATAACATCATTCACCTTGGGGTAGAAAACATCAGTTACCTGGGGTTAGATGACTTCAGTTAACTGGGGTTAGATATCATCATTCACGTGGGGCTAGATAACATCATTCACGTGGGGTTAGATGACATCATCCACCCGGGGTTAGATTAGGGGTTTTAACCTTTTATGATCCAGGCCCCCTTTTGGGAAAAAATGTTATTCCATGCCAAAACGATTAATTGTTTTTCTGTGTAAGTTACCAAGGTTTTTTAAGCTTTGTAACATTGATTATTAATTTATTTCTTTGTCATTCAAGTAACATTCTGTGCCCCCTACTCCCGTGTCAAAATTGTTCTCCATAGCCTCTCTGCAAGTCCTCATGGCCATGTTGAAAACCACTGGTTTAGACAATAGATTTTATTTTCTATCTATTATATCTATAAAAATGTAACCAGTCGGGGTCGTAGAGGTACCACGTGGCTGTATCAACAAACATATCAGGGTCATAGAGGTACCACGTGGCTGTATCAACAAACATATCAGGGTCGTAGAGGTACCATATGGATGTATCAACACACAGAATCCTCCAGCAAATGTTTGTTTTCAAAGATGTGGACAAGTGAGAAAAAGTTCTGGAATCTCGTCTTCCCCAATCTTTGATGTCTGTCCATGATTTTATTTGACCTACGCTTCTTCTTCTACCTTTGACAGTTCCCTACAGTATATTGTTTGCTAGATATTAATTTCACATCATTGGCTATATATGAATGCTTATTATGGTAAGAAAACTGAAAACTTTGTGTGTGTATTCTGCAGGTGAGAATTAGGGTACTTCAAGGTCATACAAAAGGTGTCAAATGTTGTCAGCTGATCCAGAATTCTCAAAAAGTCTTTAGTGGCTCAGCAGATTGCAGCATACGAATATGGAATTTTAGTACTGGAAAATGTCTGAAGTCTTATAATAATGTACATGAAGTCAGTTTATCGCAAGCACAATCCATACCAGATGGCACTAGGTAATCTAGTAGATCTTGCTTTCTCTGCTTTTATTCTCAAGCTCCCGCTGGAGATTTCTTGTCTCAGGACAATGGTCCTATTAGATTTCCAGCAGGATATAGTCCAGTAAATGGAAATGCGTTATGTCACTGTTGTATTTGCGCCAATAGACTGACACATCCGTCTTCGACGGTATGTAGTAGATAAAAATATGTATTTGTATGTTGTTGTTCTGTGCTACTAGTATTCTGTAAATAATATTCTCTAAAACATGAATAGGTGTGTGGTAGTGCCCGTAATTAAAGAGTACAAAATATACACCCGAAACATAAGGAATGAGCAAATTATCTTCTGTTTTAACCTTCACATGGAAATATTCACTGCTCAGATATCTTCAGAGTTGCTCAGACATCGTCAGAGTTGCTCAGTCATCTTCAGAGTTGCTAATGTGGGAAAATTAGAGGGAATGTTGGGTATAAATCATGAGACTGATGTACTTTTAGGACAATAATTATCAGTTTCTCCGAAAGACAGTGCTTCTCAGAAAGGATTACTATACAGACATGATGGAGGGAAAAACCAACGGCAGACCTTGTAAACAGTGGATTACAGAAATAAAAGAGACCACAAAAACAAACATATATGAAGCAAACACAAGGAAAACTCCAGATAACTTTTCTATCCCTGACACTGCAAAGCATAAAGGGGTTTAAAGCAGAAAAAAATAAAAAATTTTATCATAGATAAATTCATGTGCAATGATGTTGATTCATAACTCAACCAGCGTTTTTACATTTAACATGTATGTACTATCTGCACTAGCAACCGCGTATCTCAACAAATGTTCTATCTACCCTAGTAACCTAGGATCTCAACAAATGTGCTATCTACCCTAGCAACATAGGATCTCAACAAATGTGCTATCTACCCTAGCATCCTAGGATATCAACAAATATTCTATCTACCCTAGCAACCTAGGATCTCAACAAATGTGCTATCTACCCTAGCAACCTAGGATCTCAACAAATGTGCTATCTACCCTAGCATCCTAGTATATCAACAAATATTCTATCTACCCTAGCAACCTAGGATCTCAACAAATGTGCTATCTAACCTAGCAACCTAGGATCTCAACAAATGTGCTATCTACCCTAGCAACCTAGGATCTCAACAAATGTGCTATCTACCCTAGCAACCTATGATCTCAACAAATGATCCTATAGCTGAGAAACATTGGCCAACAATAATTCTAAATTCTGGGAGAAAGCTACCATCCAAAATGCTTCATTCATTCAACAATTATTCTGTACAAACAAAATGCTTCATTCATTCATCAATTATTCTTTACAAACAAAATGCTTCAGTCATTCAACAATTATTCTGTACAAACAAAATGCTTCATTCATTCATCAATTATTCTGTACAAACAAAATGCTTCATTCATTCATCAATTATTCTGTACAAACGAAGAATACTACCAATCTATCTATTTATATTCCCTCAGCGGCAAACAGAATGTGTAGGGTAGAAAACAATTGTCTCCAGGGTCGAGCTAGGCGCTGCCACTTTGTGTAGTTCTTGCATAATATTGGGACCCATAGTAGTATTAGCGTTGATGGTTGTTCTGCAAAGAGTTTTTCTTGTTAACTACCAAAATTCTTATACTATTCTCACTTCTGTTTGCACCAAGATTCTGTTTGCACGAAGTCAGAAATCCTTTGATGTTACGATACAATCTTCGTATTCAACACACAAGGCTAATCTGCAGGAAGTCTCCTAAAAACCAGCTTTCAGGTAGGCAGATATTGCTGGCCCACGTGGCACAGAACTTGAAAGAAGGCGTTTACACTACACAATTGAATCTATACACCTTATGGAAAGCTGTTACAATATTATTCAAGGTCGTTGGAACAAAGCAAATAGGGACGAAACAGGAGTGTGTCATGTTTGCTGTTTACAGAACGAGAAACTGCTCCACATGAGATTATCTGCAACACAGGTTCTATGGAACTTAAGATGATCTAACAAGAACAAATCTATACATGATCAATATTGGATGTTGAATATTTAGTCAGAAGAAGAAGAATACCTTATTTTGTCAAGATGTAGAAGATTGTCCGTGATTAGGGAATTGACACTCATTAGTTCAGGAAATAACACTGTTTAGTTTAGGAACCTGACACTTCTTAGTTTAGGAACTAGCACTTCTTAGTTTAGGAACTAACACTTCTTAGTTTAGGAAGTAACACTTCTTAGTTTAGGAACTAACACTTCTTAGTTTAGGAACTAACACTTCTTAGTTTAGGAATTAACACTTCTTAGTTTAGGAATTAACACTTCTTAGTTTAGGAAGTAACACTTATTAGTTTAGGAATTATCACTTCTTAGTTTAGGAACTAACACTTATTAGTTTAGGAACTAACACTTCTTAGTTTAGGAATTATCACTTCTTAGTTTAGGAACTAACACTTCTTAGTTTAGGAATTATCACTTCTTAGTTTAGGAACTAACACTTCTTAGTTTAGGAATTATCACTTCTTAGTTTAGGAATTATCACTTCTTAGTTTAGGAATTATCACTTCTTAGTTTAGGAATTATCACTTCTTAGTTTAGGAATTATCACTTCTTAGTTTAGGAATTATCACTTCTTAGTTTAGGAAGTAACACTTCTTAGTTTAGGAACTAACACTTCTTAGTTTAGGAATTATCACTTCTTAGTTTAGGAATTATCACTTCTTAGTTTAGGAAGTAACACTTCTTAGTTTAGGAATTATCACTTCTTAGTTTAGGAATTATCACTTCTTAGTTTAGGAAGTAACACTTCTTAGTTTAGGAACTAACACTTCTTAGTTTAGGAATTATCACTTCTTAGTTTAGGAATTATCACTTCTTAGTTTAGGAACTAACACTTCTTAGTTTAGGAATTAACACTTCTTAGTTTAGGAAGTAACACTTCTTAGTTTAGGAACTAACACTTCTTAGTTTAGGAACTAACACTTCTTAGTTTAGGAAGTAATACTTCTTAGTTTAGGAAGTAACACTTCTTAGTTTAGGAACTAACACTTTTTAGTTTAGGAACTAACACTTCTTAGTTTAGGAACTAACACTTCTTAGTTTAGGAACTAACACTTCTTAGTTTAGGAACTAACACTTCTTAGTTTAGGAACTAACACTTCTTAATTTAGGAACTAGCACTTCTTAGTTTAGGAACTAGCACTTCTTAGTTTCATACATTATTATTTCTATTTTCTTATTATTTCAGATTTCTCTCCTGCGGCTGGGACAAAAAACTCAAGTATTGGGACGCTGAGACCAGTGAATGCTTAGTGAGTTTTTGAAACATAGAATTATTACAATTTGGTAATAGATACAAATCAGAGATCACTTCAGTGCATGTTGTGGAGTAGGCAATCATGTTTCTCCACAACTTTCAATCTCTTGCGTTGTTTATGAGTTCAGTAGGTAGAATCTCCCATGCCATGACATATTACTCTTTCCCTTTATCTTCCTAGATCTTTCATCCTTGATCTGTCCTTTATCTTTCATCCTTGATATTTCTTCTGGTTACTACATGATGTTATAATTGCTACTGATATCTTTTAAAAATCAGTTATATAGAACACAAGACTAGATGAAATTCGTTATATAGAACACAAGACTAGATGAAATTCGTTATATAGAACACACGACTATATGAAATTCGTTATATAGAACACGATACACGACTTTGGCAGTATTCAATTGGCAGCAAATAAATAATTTTCAGGTGACCAAGAATCACTTTTGACAGTTGTTAAATGGTATAAACCTGTTTGGTTTGGAAAATGTAATGAGCCACAGACACAACTGACTTTCTAAAACAATTATTCAAGAAACAGTCACGAGTGGAAGAAGATGAGGTGCACGGAGAATATTCTGAACTCGCAACATCAAGAAATGGTCAGAGCATGATTTTTTTCTACACTCGTTTGAATGGCTGTGATGAAGTACGTTTGTAGGGCTTTTTGTTTGGATGTCTTCAATATGGCACCCTCTATGATTCTGACAGATTATAGACCTTATTCTATTCTTTTTATGTTATTATTATAGTAGGAATGGTAGTAGTAGCGGTGGTGGTGGCGGCTGGGGTAGTATGCTATTGTGGCATGAAATTAGTTTTTGGTTTGGATAAGTGGTAATATTATTTTTAGTTCTATTAGATTTAGATTGTTATCTCCCTTGTGGCAACCAGGGACTGGACTTGTAGTTTTTTTGGTAGCATATTATATAAAGGACGTAGATCTCAACCCAGCATTTTCGGCTGTGGTGATTTTCTAAGCAATATAAATACGTTCAGTAGTTTACAATTGCTTTCTGAACGGTCTGGATGCACAATTGTCTGTAGCAAGGATCGAACTCTGTACCTTGGCCGTCACAGACGTGATCTGTACCACCTCCCCACAGAGCTGGACACTTGTAGTTTAGAGTGCAAAAAAAAGCTAACGCCAATGTCGTATTTCCATGCATATCGTATGAGACAATTCAGAAAAGTAGGGGGGAGGAGGCTGACAACCTGTCACTTGTTAATAAATCATTGTCACATCTCGTCTCAATTTCTGACTTGTCCTCTATCAAATAATCCTCATGTCACATCTCGTCTCAATTTCTGACCTGTCCTCTATCAAATAATCCTCATGTCACATCCCGTCTCAATTTCTGACTTGTCTTCTATCAAATAATCCTCATGTCACATCCCGTCTCAATTTCTGACTTGTCTTCTATCAAATAATCCTCATGTCACATCTCGTCTCAATTTCTGACTTGTCCTCTATCAAATAATCCTCATGTCACATCTCGTCTCAATTTCTGACGTGTCCTCTATCAAATAATCCTCATGTCACATCTCGTCTCAATTTCTGACGTGTCCTCTATCAAATAATCCTCATGTCACATCTCGTCTCAATTTCTGACTTGTCCTCTATCAAATAATCCTCATGTCACATCTCGTCTCAATTTCTGACTTGTCCTCTATCAAATAATCCTCATGTCACATCTCGTCTCAATTTCTGACGTGTCCTCTATCAAATAATCCTCATGTCACATCTCGTCTCAATTTCTGACTTGTCTTCTATCAAATAATCCTCATGTCACATCTCGTCTCAATTTCTGACTTGTCTTCTATCAAATAATCCTCATGTCACATCTCGTCTCAATTTCTGACTTGTCTTCTATCAAATAATCCTCATGTCACATCTCGTCTCAATTTCTGACTTGTCTTCTATCAAATAATCCTCATGTCACATCTCGTCTCAATTTCTGACTTGTCTTCTATCAAATAATCCTCATGTCACATCCCGTCTCAATTTCTGACTTGTCTTCTATCAAATAATCCTCATGGATGAGAAAGAGATGCTGCAGGTCAGCAGACATTCCACCTTTGTTCTTTTGTAGCAGACTCCTTCTAGGTGATGGGGAGTTCTAGATGGGTCAACAAATCTGATGTAGATTGATGAGGTAGTTTGTCCAGAGGTGTGTTTTGTTGTCATGGTAGTATGTGGAAATCTTGGAATACTTGCACACTTGAATGCCTCCATTCGGAGACATAAACCTACCTTTAACATGCATGGTCTCATCCTTTGAGATCTTGTATGAGTCCAGCTGTCACCTTGATTACACAACTTGAGAACCTGTGATTTTGTAAGAAAGGTTATGGGCTGTCAAGTTCAAGAGCTACCAGCTGACAGCTAAAGTGATTATTTGATCATAGTTAGCATCATCATTAGCATCATCATTAGATCAATGCTCTCAGATTTTGTTATTGGCTGACATTAGATATCCTTGTATACAACTACACAAATTTCCATACAGTTAGACAAGACACATGATGATCTCCTGACGTGCTGCCAAATTTCCCACAATAATAAACTGATTGCGGTCGGTTCTGACTTAGGAAAGGCTTTGAGAGTATATGACCTGAACAGTGGTCTCATTGTTCACGATATAAAAGGTTAGTTGAATTTATTCGTAAATAATTATTTCATAATTTTAAACCAAAATCTGATATTTTGCTGATTTTTTTTCAGACATGATTTCTGTAAAACAGTTCAACCTTATTTCATGTCAAATATCTGATTAAATATTTGTAACCATATTTACAAGTATGCCAAAAATAAACCTCGCAAAGATAATTGCAACCACATAAATACGTACAAAATCGCAGACTTCACAGACAGAAACTGCAACCTACGACTGTGAGTATATATTCACAGTAAATATCATGTCTGTATATCATATGCTATCATGAGGGTAGACAAGGCTGTCTGATCTCATGGGAGGTCACAGTGACACAGTAGCCTTGCTGAAGTCAGATATCGCAGGTCAAAAGGCATAGATATTGCAGACAAGCTGTAAACCATGATGCAACACATTCCATTATCTGGACTACATCCTGATAATCTGCAGGAGTTTGAGACATAGCACATTCCGTTATCTGGGCTGCATCCTGATAATCGACAGGAGTTGTTTAAGAATGAATGCTTAAAAAGACGAAGACCCATGCAATTATTTATTGATTCTTGATTAGAAACTGGCTTCACAGCACGCTGAGCATTCCCATAAGTGCTCCGCTCTCCGTTCCAGCAGCCATCCCAGTGTATGTACACTGAAAACTTTTATGGAAAACTATCTGATAAAGCATTTCCTGCCCTGCCATAATGTATGTAGAAGTAACTATAACAATAGAGATAAGTTAAAGTACTACCACGTGAGTTGATATTGAAAGAGAGTTTACGAGAAAGAGAGAAGTAGCCTGGTGCACTCTCAAACTAACCAATGCCAACCCGCTGGGCAGTGGGGGGATTTATGTCACGGTTTGCTTCCTTACCTACTAAGTACTCCCGCACTAACCTACAGAATGGTAGGTTTGATGGACACTTACACATTTGCTGAACATCTAACATACAGAACAGCAAACTTTACCCCCAAACCTCCCAGTCGCCTTATACAACATCATCATCTGGTGCCATGTCGGGTGGCGTAGGCGGTCATGACTCTCCACAGCTCTCTGTCCACAGTATTATGTATCAAACAACATACATGGCAGAAAATAGTGTTGCTATTCTTTGCTACCCTTTCACTCCCCAGAAAAGCAATGGCTGATATCTCAAGTGTGGCTCCCCTGCGACCCTTATGGGTTATGGGATTATTATTCAGATGTGGCACACCTGCGACCCTGATGGGTTATGTGATTATTATTCAGATGTGGCACCCCTGCGACCCTGATGGGTTATGGGATTATTATTCAGATGTGGCACTCCTGCGACCCAGATGAGTTATGGGTCTTATTATTATTATAACACATGGGTGTTCTACATTCTATATTCCTAGGGACTCCTAAGAATTTGAACCCCTCAAACTTCTACTGCCCCATATCTACAAACTTGGATTGATTATTAACCCTCTGTCTAATTCGACTGTGGACATTACCCAACAACAAGGAATGGAAAGGACAAAATTTTTCCTCACTCATCCACATCGTTTAAGATAGAGATTGCTAGATGACGCTGTGTGCTGGAGCATCCAATGTGGTACCCCTACAACCCTGACTCCGTGTGCTGAAGCATCCAATGTGGTACCCCTACAACCCTGACGCTGTGTGCTGAAGCATCCAATGTGGTACCCCTACAACCCTGACGCTGTGTGCTGAAGCATCCAATGTGGTACCCCTACAACCCTGATTCTGTGTGCTGAAGCATCCAATGTGGTACCCCTACAACCCTGACTCTGTGTGCTGAAGCATCCAATGTGGTACCCCTACAACCCTAACGGTTATGGGTTTATAGATAGATTACTCAACACAGCTCCTATAGAAGAAATTAGGTCTGGGACCTAGAGACACAAAGGGTGGTAATGGAATGATCTTCCTACACAAGAAACAGTTCACTGGCTGCAAAGCACCTAACGGAGGAAAGACAAACAATGTGTGACATAAGCAAACTATCAGCTCGTCTTGTGACATATACCCCTTTTGAGTAGAAGGCTCTTACAATAGGAATTTCATCAAGCTGAAAGCTGAAGTTTCTTGGATATTTTAAAATGAAGCTTGAAGAAACCTCTCAACTGTACATATGAAGAACGATCTAATCGCTCGTAATTCCTGGAGTTGGTTCGAAAAAAAATAAAAATAAACTAACAATAATATGAAGCCTATGAAAAAACCAAATAAACTAACAGCAATGTGAAGCCTATGAAAAAACCAAATAAACTAACAATAATGTGAAGCCTATGAAAAAACCAAATAAACTAACAGTAATGTGAAGCCTATGAAAAAACCAAATAAACTAACAGTAATGTGAAGCCTATGAAAAAACCAAATAAACTAACAATAATGTGAAGCCTATGAAAAAACCAAATAAACTAACAGTAATGTGAAGCCTATGAAAAAACCAAATAAACTAACAATAATGTGAAGCCTATGAAACATCCACTAATGTCCCAAATTTTGTAATGACTTATTTGTATTTTGCTCAATTTTAGACTATCATGAAAGTGGGGTAACAAGTGTGAAATTTACACCTGCCGATGACAAGGTCATTACAACATCCATGGACAAGACTGCCAAATTCTTTGACCTTATTATGGGGCATGCAACAATTACACTTGGGTATGGTCTGTTTTTGTTATAACTATTGAATGTTATGGGATTTTTGTGTAGACTCACTCAAAATGCATTTTTATGTCGTCTATTAAGTTGTGTTCTTGATAAAGAGCTTTTGGTTGAGACATTAATTTTTGTGTGTTATTATGTGTTTAACAGTGATTAATATGTTTTTGTTATCATTATGCAAACTCTGATGAGTAAATAATGTTACTCTTGTCAGCACAACGCCGTTCTTAAATAAGTGAAAGTCTTCTGAGAGTTGACTCAGTGATACATATAGTAAATCAGTCACTGTTTAGGGTGTCTGTAGAAGGTTTTTCCTGGCAGTTCAAGGGTAAAGGCAGTTAATAAGGAGGTGTTCCACTGTTTCATTGGGTCTAGTTTGTCTAGTTAGTCTGTCTAGTTAGTCTGTCTAGTTAGTCTGTCTAGTTAGTCTTTCTAGTTAGTCTGTCTAGTTAGTCTGTCTAGTTAGTCTGTCTAGTTAGCCTGTCTAGTTAGTCTGTCTAGTTAGTCTGTCTAGTTTTACTTCAAGGTATACATGGGTTTCTTCCTTTGTTAATATTCTTCCACTTTTTTTATGTTGACAGATATTTTGACTGTTTTCTGACTTCATGAGAAAATAGTGCAAGTAGTTTTCTGTGTATTGAGTTTTAGTTTCCACAACTCACAGTATACTGAGATTGTGAGCTCTGCTGATCTTCTTTGCCTTTGCCAGGATGGGATATTTATCAGTGGTCCAGATGGCAAGCTTGTCAGCAAACAATGCTTTTGACACATTGAGATGTGTCGCTAGATCGCCAGTGAAAATAAGGAAATGCTTGCACCTTAGAGGGGAGTCCTGAGACAGTCCCTCATCCAGTGTTCTTTTCAGGAATAATGTACAGGCATAGCTAGTGGCTATGGTTCTGTTTGTCAAGAAGACTTGTATCCATTTAAGCATCTTTTCACATATTCCCATTATATTCATTTTCAGCAAATTTCCCTTTCTCCAAACTTTGACATAGGCTTGCTCAAGGTCAATGAATACTGCTAATGTGCTTTTACCTTCTGAAAAACTATCCACCACATTTTGTGTGAATCTGAAGAGAGGGTCATCTTTGTGACATTTGTGCATGAAGTCTGCCTGATTATTACCTAAACAGTCATGGTTTTTCAGCCACCAGTATAGTCTGTTGTTAACAATTCTCTCAACCATCTTGCCTATGCATGAGGTGAGGGATATGGGCCTATGTCTTCTTGGTGTTCCTGCCGGTTTCCTTTCTTAAGAATAGAGTTGATGGCAGGGCCGGCCCTAACAATTGAGGGGCCCAATGCGAAACGGATTGCGTGGGGCCCAGGCTAGGTAGGGAAGAGGATAATAAAATAAATTCTACTATTAATTTATGGGCCTATGAAGTGCGGGGCCCAATGCGGCCGCATAGGTTGCAATGGCCTAAGACCGGCCCTGGTTGATGGTTGCTGCGAGCCATGTTGATGGCAGCTGTCCCTCCTTCCATATTCTATCAATAAACCGTAGAAGTATTATACCCTATGCGCATATAAACCTCGACATCACCAGATTACAAGACAAGAAATCAAATAGCATTGATATGTGACATGCCCGTGCATACCCTCAGAGTGAGTTCTGACATAGACCACCCACTACACAGCGAACTCCCTCGCGTGAAGGGAAGCATGCTCACGAGAGGCAAACCGTGGATGGGTCGTGCCGAGGATACCGCTAAACATATCTGCTTCCCAGAAGACATAACTCCTGGCGTGGAATGGACACATTTTCCTACGGTATTTCAAGAGGCAGTCAAGACCCTCATTACACTCAATAAAGAGTGCAGGGAACACAGCACTGTGAGCGTTGATGGAGGTCAAGGCACTAATATGAGAGAATACTGATGGCACGGATGTTGTGATTTACAAGGACTAGTCAGTCATCCGTCACCACCGATGCGCATGGGCGTTTACTGCCAGATCAAAAGGAAAAACAGTACATGAATCCAGTGGTGCCTTTACCGCAACAACAAGCAGCATAACAATGAATGTTTTCGCCGTAACGCAGGCACTTTACTGGCTGGAATCGCAAGCATATTCCCATGTATACATACTAATTGACTAACTGAATATGGAATATTTAGTAGCTCTAGCTGTGTTATTGAATACCTAATAGTTGGAGTAGTAGCTGTAGCTGTGTTATTAAATATTTATGGTTGAAGCTGTGTTATTGAATATTTAGTAGCTGTAGCTGTGTTATTGAATAATAATGGTTGAAGCTGTGTTATTGAATAACACATATTTAGAAATGTGTTATAGAATGACTGAAAAGTAAAACTATAGTGCTGAGTGACTGACAGGTAAAAATATAGTACTGAGTGACTGACAGGTAAAAATATAGTACTGAATGACTGACAGGTAAAACTATAGTACTTAGTGACTGACAGTGTTATGAAATTCAAGTAATGAATTGTTCTCAGTGGAAGCAGTAAATACGTGAATGAATGAGTTATATAATACGTGATAATAAATAAGTCATACATTGTTAGAAATGAATATTGTGTGTTCTATAAATATGGTGATAGATGAATGATAGAACTCTGGCCATGAATAGATGACTATGACATTTAAATATGACAGAAAAATGTTGATAAATATCATCCTTGTTTTTATGAACGTGGACAGAGGTCACAGTAACATTATCTCTAGCTGCTCAATCACCAGAGATGAAAGAAAATTTGCTACAGCATCATGGGACAAAACCATCTTATTGTGGGACATTGCTACAGGTGGATATAGGTAAGTAAAACCATCTTGTTGTGGGACATCGCTACAGGTGGATATAGGTAAGTAAAACCATCTTGTTGTGGGACATTGCTACAGGTGGATATAGGTAAGTAAAACCATCTTATTGTGGGACATTGCTACAGGTGGATATAGGTAAGTAAAACCATCTTGTTGTGGGACATCGCTACAGGTGGATATAGGTAAGTAAAACCATCTTGTTGTGGGACATCGCTACAGGTGGATATAGGTAAGTAAAACCATCTTGTTGTGGGACATTGCTACAGGTGGATATAGGTAAGTAAAACCATCTTATTGTGGGACATTGCTACAGGTGGATATAGGTAAGTAAAACCATCTTGTTGTGGGACATTGCTACAGGTGGATATAGGTAAGTAAAACCATCTTGTTGTGGGACATTGCTACAGGTGGATATAGGTAAGTAAAACCATCTTATTGTGGGACATTGCTACAGGTGGATATAGGTAAGTAAAACCATCTTGTTGTGGGACATTGCTACAGGTGGATATAGGTAAGTAAAACCATCTTGTTGTGGGACATCGCTACAGGTGGATATAGGTAGGTAAAACCATCTTGTTGTGTGACATTGCTACAGGTGGATATAGGTAAGTAAAACCATCTTGTTGTGGGACATTGCTACAGGTGGATATAGGTAAGTACAATTTTGGTAACATATCCTATGATGAATGTAGCTATTAACCAAGTATTTTTTGGCTGTAATGATTTTCTTGGCAGTATTTACATTCAGTAGTTTTCCGTTTCTTTTTAAACGGTCGGGGTGCACAATGGCCTGCAGCAGGATTTCACCAAGTAAGATAACCTTCATAGACATGACATGCTCTGTACCTGTCAGCCATTGAGCCAGACATATAAAGGAGTAATGACCATTAAATCAAGTGCAGTTTCTGGGTAACCACGATTTTCTGTCTTGGTATTTCCACCGTATGCTCTCAATCCATGCATAGAAACATCGTGTGTGCTGGCTCTCACATGAGTAAATAGAGTAGATTGCATATTCTGTTGTGTGCAGATTTCTGTGCATTTATTCTCCTGCAAATGTAGGAGTCGGTTGTTATGAAAGAACCGACACATTAGCCTCGAGAGCACCTATACATGGCAGAATTAGTTACAGACAAGAATAACATATTCAGATCTGTATACGGATAATTTCTACATGAGGATACTAGACTGAAAGAGTTATGATAATGCGACTTTAAAATTGGCATTACCCCGGGACAAGAAGAACGGGGCGACTGAGAGCATCTAAGGTGTATGTGTGTGTAACCAGCGAGCTACAGAAACCATCAGCATATGTAAGATGGTATATTATATATATATATATATATATATATATATATATATATATATATATATATATATATATATATATATATATATATATATATATATATATATACCCAGCGCTGTGGCTTCGCGGTACTGAGCATATTTGTGACAGATAAGGTCAAATTCCGCCACAGGCAATGGTGTACCTGAAATGTTAACAAAGCAAAGGCAAACTACTTCTATGACCTAGAAAATTATTACAACCAAAATGCTTGGTTGGTGGCTACATGAAATTAGGATAATCTTCCAATTTTGTTATTTCTTTAATAAGTGTACTATGTACTTAGAATTGATGAAAACAGACTTTCCAAACACTGCTTCATGTGGAAGGTAGGTGGCATAGACTTCCCAAACACAGCTTCATGTGGAAGGTAGGGGGCATAGACTTTCCAAACACAGCTTCATGTGGAAGGCAGAGGGCATAGACTTTCCATACACAGCTTCATGTAGAAGGCAGAGCGCATAGACTTCCCAAACACAGCTTCATGTGGATGGCAGAGGGCATAGACGTCCCAAATACAGCTTCATGTAGATGGCAGAGGGCATATACGTCCCAAACACGGCTTCATGTGGAAGGCAGATGGCATAGACTTACCAAACACAGCTTCATGTGGAAGGCAGAGGACATAGACTCCCCAAACACAGCTTCACGTGGAAGGCAGAGGACATAGACTTCCAAAACACAGCTTTATGTGAATGGCAGAGGGCATATACTTCCCAAACACAGCTTCATGTAGATGGCAGAGGCATATACTTCCCAAACACAGCTTCATGTGGATGACAGAGGGCATATACTTCCCAAACACAGCTTCATGTGGATGACAGAGGGCATAGACTTCCCAAACACAGCTTAAAGTGGATGGCAGAGGGCATAGACTTCCTAATCACAGCTTCATATGGATGGCAGAGGTTTTAGAATTCTCAAACACAGCTTAAAGTGGATGGCAGAGGGCATCGCCTTCCCAATCACAGCTTCGTGTGGATGGCAGAGGACATAGACTTCCCAAACACAGCTTCATGTGGAAGGCAGAGGGCATAGACTTCCCAAACACAGCTTCATGTAGAAGGCATAGGGCATAGCAAAATCTGACCAGTCAAAAGAAACTATGCAGAACAATCAACAGAGAAAAGTAAATATTGGGCATAAACAGTACACAAGAACTGCAGCAACTTGCAACCAGGAGCTCAAGAAGGAAGGAAATGACTACTGCCCTATGTTCCGTCTTCGGTGAAAATTAAACAAACTAATATAAACATACACAAGATTTCAATCTGTGACAGTAAACAGCCTCACATTCACAGATATTAATTGCTTTGTGCTTTTATTCTAGTACAGCATCACTAGCATTTCTCTAATAACCAATCAATGATTTATCAAATTCAGAAAAAATTATCTATGAACATTAGACCACGATTGTGACATGTGACAAATTATAAGACCACGATTGTGACATTATGACAAAACCACTAATAAGTTATCAATAACAGACTTCTTCTTCTTCTTCTTTCGTTCACTTGAAACATGTCTATATCTGTAAGTATGTCTCCTTAATAAAACTCACTGTCTTTTGTAGTTCATACAGTGTCCCATAGAGCTTTGATTCCAGTGTTGTTTCCTCTGGCCAATATGTCTGCCTCAGCGTGTCATGCTCAGAACACTCTTGAAGTATATGTTTGGCACTCTGTGCTGCCTGTCCACATGTACACATGGCCGTGTTGCCAATCTTGAACTTTGTATACATGTGACTGGGGAGTCGGTTGTGTTCTGTTCTGAGGCGTAGAATTACAACTTGTTCTGATCTGTTCATAATGTGATAATCATCTTGTGTTGGTGTTTGTGGCTTTCTTATTGACTTGATCATCTGTTTTTTCTGATGGTAGGTGATTGGTATATCTGGTTGGTCTTCGGGAGCACCTTCCTTAGCCAGATGGTCTGATTTTTCATTTCCTGATCAATAACAAACTGTGACGGATCAAATTGTAATATCTTGGTTTTTTTGTATCAGCAGCATTGATGATCAATATGAAGAAGTGAGAAGGTTGGCTGTCAATTCACAGAAAATAGCAAACATTTAAAACATTAGGTTTGACTAGAAAACACAATTACAAAATAAATACTTTCTTTATAACTTGCATATTCCCAGCGGCAATATATGAATCTGTGTTAGTCATCGACATTGTGAAATTGAAAATAGTCTCCTTCAAAATGAAATGTTACAGATGAATACTCAGAATTACTAATGGACTAAAAGATGGATATTTGTGCCATAACCAATTGTGACATCACCATATTATGCCACCACCAATTATGACACCACCAATTGTGCCACCACCAATTGTGACATCCAAAGAGAAATGAATCTTAAAAAATAAATGTAACTGGAAGCTATCTTAATTTTATAGGTCTTCTACTTCAGCACGTTTTCTCAAACTCCCACTGGATCTCTTTTGTATGTTGCTACTGGATTTCCAACGTGATGTTGTCTAGAGAATCTAAATACATTTTGTCGCTGTTTTATTTACGCCAATGTCCTGACTCATCCTTCTTATGCAGAATGTAATATTTGTGTAGCTCAAAAACAGAAATCAGCACTAGGGGAAAGACATTTTGGAAAATGTTTACAACAGCTGAGGTTGGTTACTGAGAGAAATGTATCAGCTCAAGGGTGAAATTATTTGTTATTCTATGTCACGTAGAATGTTTGCATTGATAAAATATTAATATTTTCGTCAGATACAATGTATTTGTTAATTTGATACAATTAATTTGTTCATCTACTTGGATTCAATGTTGTTTAGTTTCCCTGAATGTGAAATCAGGAAATATGCTTTTGTTGTTCATTTAAGGAAATTTTCTAGACTTATATTTGCAGACTTGACAATTGTTCATACAATATTGTGTGTAGGTCAAAAGGCCCTTCAGTGGTGAAAGGAAGCCATGATGGATCTATCAGCTGTTGTGATTTGAGCCAAGACGGTTTGTATACATTTCTGCTGTCTCTGATTTGATTTAACATAGGTTGAAACAAGTGACTACCGAGTCAAGTAAATATTGTATATGTTCTTCGTCCATCGAATTCTCTGATGATCATTCAACTCAACTGTGGGCTGATGAAGATACTGGTGTCTATGGTGTGCCCGACTGTGACTAATGGGTGCTATCCGTGACTGAAACTATCTACCATACTCTGAGCACATGTAAGAGGAGTGTTTGGGACAGTGAGCGGTTCGTGTCTTTCTTCTAGTACATTTTTGTTGTGCAGCTTGATGTCTGAGGTTCTCTGCAGCTGCAGCACCCTTCTTGCTGTATGAGGTTCTCTGCAGCTGCAGTACCTGTATAGATTATGTGATGCCAGTCGGATTTGTCTTGTGCAAGATTGTCATATGATTTTGTGTCTATTTTGAAGTAAGTCAGTTATGTCTTAAGACTGTCTTAAAACATTTCTTCTGGGCTCCTGCCTTGTGGATGTCAGTCTGGAGTTCTCCATATAACAGCTTTTTTGGTAGACGATATTTGGTCTGCACCTTTTTCAACGTTGTATGTATGCTTACAGACTTAGATTTCCTCAACGTTGTATGTATGTTTACAGACTTATATTTCATCAACTTCTGTATGTATGCTTACAGACTTAGATTTCATCAACGTTGTATGTATGTTTACAGACTTAGATTTCATCAACTTCTGTATGTATGCTTACAGACTTAGATTTCATCAACGTTGTATGTATGTTTACAGACTTAGATTTCATCAACTTCTGTATGTATGCTTACAGACTTAGATTTCATCAACTTCTGTATGTATGCTTACAGACTTAGATTTCATCAACGTTGTATGTATGCTTACAGACTTAGATTTCATCAACTTCTGTATGTATGCTTACAGACTTAGATTTCATCAACTTCTGTATGTATGTTTACAGACTTAGATTTCATCAACTTCTGTATGTATGCTTACAGACTTAGATTTCATCAACTTCTGTATGTATGTTTACAGACTTAGATTTCATCAGTATTTCACTGTCTGGTATTTTATCCCACCAATGGATGTTGAGTATCTTACGAAGACAGCTTATGTGGACATGGTTGAGTCTTCTAGTGTGTTTGTCATATGCTGTCCATGTTTCACAGGGATGAAGGAGTGATAACATTACTGTTGATTGATAAACTACGAGTGTGATGGTAGTTGTTATTTCCCTTCTGTCCCATACATTGTGATGATGATGGATGATGGTAGGTAAGTTATGACTAGCGCTGAAATTTTGTTTAAAGTGTGGAGGAGTTGCGCCATTCCTCGACCACAATCTCTCGTCCTGATCCAACAGTGTTCCAATGTCACGATAAATCACAATGTATGTAACAGGATACAGTGGATGACAGTGCTCTATGTGCATCCAATAACCTTCTGCTGGCAAATGTTGAACATCAGATTTTCCATCCGCTCTGTCCGTCATATCCAGGCTTCGCATGTTTGGGCAGACATGCCCTGCTTTTATCTCCGTGCCGGAGTCCCTCAGTTACCCTCACCTGGCTTGGCCGGCCTGTCAAAGCTGTTACTGGGGTGTGACCTCTGTCACATGCTGGCAGTTACTGTGAGCCACAGGTAAGCGCTGAATGTCAGGTGGGGACCAAGGTCGTAGAAAATACTCCAAAGAAGTATGAAATCCTAAGCATTACAGGTACTACCCCTCCCTGACACCTCATACACTCCCCAATGATTGTAATTTTCATTTGTCGACAGGAACAATCTCCAAGCCTTTTACCAATTTGGCTAGTTAAGCCATATTATAACATGTAAAAATGGCTGTGTAGATAATGTTGCAGATTCATATGTAAAGTTGTACACGAAACAAACAAGACTTCATGCAATGCTACAGTTTGGGCTTGTATCGTATAAGCAATGTACATCAACTATCAGCATTCGTCTCATTGAATTGGGCCTGATCATTGGCTGTTAGGTGCGGAAATTACGACATGGGGTAAGGAAAATACTTACAGAGGTAAACAGTTAAAGTGTTGCTGATGTATAAAAACAAGAGATACTAATGACAAAGACACAACCAGATAATGTTGCCACCAAAACTTCTTTGCCAGGAAATGTTGAAATATCTACTTGTGCTTCATTTGTATGATTATATCCTGTGTATTGTTATTTGTATGATTATATCCTGTGTATTGTTGTGTGTATCATTTCACGTGAACAACTGACGGTGAAATTGTGTTAGTCGTCGTTCAGTAAGACTTCATTACATATTTCCTACGTAAGTAACTATTTCATACAGTTTTACATCAGTATTACCTTTCATTGATTGTCCAACTACTTTAGAAGGTTGTCAGAAAAATGTTTTTTTTTATTCTGCTGAAGATATGAGAGAAATGAGGAATGTAGCAAGAATATTCTTGTTGTACGATCAAGTTATGGGGATGAAATTTGCAATCTATATATCAGATCTTTGATAACTTTGGCTGACTACTCTAATGGTACATGAAGATCTTGATGTATGTAACACTCTGTGTGTTTGTAACATTCTGTGTGTTTGTAACATTCTGTGTGGTTGTGATATTCTGTTTGTTTGTAACATTCTGTGTGGTTGTGATGTTCTGTTTGTTTGTAACATTCTGTGTGGTTGTGATGTTCTGTTTGTTTGTAACATTCTGTGTGGTTGTGATGTTCTGTTTGTAACATTCTGTGTGGTTGTGATGTTCTGTTTGTTTGTAACATTCTGTGTGGTTGTGATGTTCTGTTTGTAACATTCTGTGTGGTTGTGATGTTCTGTTTGTTTGTAACATTCTGTGTGGTTGTGATGTTCTGTTTGTTTGTAACATTCTGTGTGGTTGTGATGTTCTGTTTGTAACATTCTGTGTGGTTGTGATGTTCTGTTTGTAACATTCTGTGTGGTTGTGATGTTCTATATGTTTGTAACATTCTGTGTGGTTGTGATGTTCCGTTTGTTTGTAACATTCTGTGTGGTTGTGATGTTCTGTTTGTTTGTAACATTCTGTGTGGTTGTGATGTTCTGTTTGTAACATTCTGTGTGGTTGTGATGTTCTGTTTGTAACATTCTGTGTGGTTGTGATGTTCTATATGTTTGTAACATTCTGTGTGGTTGTGATGTTCCGTTTGTTTGTAACATTCTGTGTGGTTGTGATGTTCTGTTTGTTTGTAACATTCTGTGTGGTTGTGATGTTCCGTTTGTTTGTAACATTCTGTGTGGTTGTGATGTTCTGTTTGTTTGTAACATTCTGTGTGGTTGTGATGTTCTGTTTGTTTGTAACATTCTGTGTGGTTGTGATGTTCTGTTTGTTTGTAACATTCTGTGTGGTTGTGATGTTCTGTTTGTAACATTCTGTGTGGTTGTGATGTTCTGTTTGTTTGTAACATTCTGTGTGGTTGTGATGTTCTGTTTGTAACATTCTGTGTGGTTGTGATGTTCTGTTTGTTTGTAACATTCTGTGTGGTTGTGATGTTCTGTTTGTTTGTAACATTCTGTGTGGTTGTGATGTTCTGTTTGTAACATTCTGTGTGGTTGTGATGTTCTGTTTGTAACATTCTGTGTGGTTGTGATGTTCTATATGTTTGTAACATTCTGTGTGGTTGTGATGTTCCGTTTGTTTGTAACATTCTGTGTGGTTGTGATGTTCTGTTTGTTTGTAACATTCTGTGTGGTTGTGATGTTCTGTTTGTAACATTCTGTGTGGTTGTGATGTTCTGTTTGTAACATTCTGTGTGGTTGTGATGTTCTATATGTTTGTAACATTCTGTGTGGTTGTGATGTTCCGTTTGTTTGTAACATTCTGTGTGGTTGTGATGTTCTGTTTGTTTGTAACATTCTGTGTGGTTGTGATGTTCCGTTTGTTTGTAACATTCTGTGTGGTTGTGATGTTCTGTTTGTTTGTAACATTCTGTGTGGTTGTGATGTTCTGTTTGTTTGTAACATTCTGTGTGGTTGTGATGTTCTGTTTGTAACATTCTGTGTGATTGTGATGTTCTGGATGTTTGGGACATTATGCGGGCTTGAGACATAATGCGGTCTTTAGTCATATCTAGTCACATCTAGTATGTTGTGGTCGCTGATGCTAAAAGGCAGTGCGCCAACATTTTTTCCCACTTTATATACTAAACATACAACATTCATGTGTGTAATACGTCTGATTTGATACACTAAACATGCACCATTCATGTATGTGATACACCTCACTCGATACACTAAACAAACAACATTCATGTGTGTGATACACCTCACTTGATATACTAAACATACAACATTCATGTGTGTGATACACCTCACTCGATACACTAAACATACAACATTCATGTGTGTGATACACCTCACTTGATACACTAAACATACAACATTCATGTGTGTGATACACCTCACTTGATACACTAAACATACAATATTCATGTGTGTGATACATTTGTCACTCAATGTTGTGTAGATGTAACAGGAACAACTATATGTCATGTTAATGTAATGGGAATAAAACACTGGCCTACGTTTTGGATACACTGTTAGTGTTAAATGGTATGCGACAAGACAAGAGTTACAATTGATATATATATATAATATATGATGTAATATATCCTCATCATCAGGTGCTAATCCGGCAGGCGTAGGCGGTCATGGCTCTCCAAAACTCGCTGTCCACAGTATTATGTGTCAAGGTCATTGTTGTTTCCCTGCCGTGCCAGGTGTCAAACTAATATTTTCTCACGTTGTCGCCCTCTGTCTCTGTTGCCTGCAATTTTGCCTGTTGTAACTATGTTCTCCAAACCTGCCTGTCTCATGAAGTGACCAAAAAGAAGATTGCCTTTTTCTTATATTATTGATTAAGGTCTGTTTCGCATTTAACTCTTTCAACACCTCTACATTAGATTTTCTGGCAGTCCATGGTATTCTCAGCATTCTTCTGTAGAACCACATCTCTAGTGCATCTAATTTCCCACTTTCCAGTTTGTTTTTTGTCCAAGACTCGCACCCATATGTTAGTATAGGAGTTATATAGCACTGCAGAACTCTCTTTCTCACCTCTAATGACAAGGTCATATTACACAATATATTTTTCATTTTTCTGAATGTTGTTTTTGCCTGTCCTATTCTGCTTCTTATTTCTGTTGAACTTCTTCCATCTTCTGTAATCGTTGTACCTAAATATTTGAATTGGTGGACCTGTTTTAATACTATGTCATTCACTTTGATCTTGCAAGGTGTGCTATTTTGTTTCCTTGAAATAACCATTACTTCTGTTTTCTTGATATTTAGGAAGAGGCTTTTCTCTTTACTTTCTGTGACTACTACATTAATATGTAATATATAGACTATTAAAAAAACCCAATTCTTCCACAGGTCTGTTAGTAGCATCAGGTTCCTATGACACAAGCATCGCAGTCTGGGATGTAGAGAATAATGTCCAAAAAGTCAAACTTCAGGTATCAAATCTTACTTACATATATTCGTCTTAATGTTGCCGAGGTTCGAGAGGGGAGCAAAGAATAGCAATACTGTTTACCTTCCATGCATGTCGTAAGAGTCAATTAAGAAGGCTGATGGTATGAAGTTGGCTGTTCCATCCCATATAGGGACAGTCACCCAAAGCCATGCTGGGGTCGGGTGTGTTAGGCCAAAAAGTGCAGATATAGCAATAATGCTGTTAATCATGGGAAAACGCATTTGGTTCTCCGAACTATATCCTGCTAATCTGCAGGAGTTTGAGAACAAATACTGGAAAAGAAGAAGAACTTACAAATATTTAGTTTCAGTCTATCTGTCTGCCTGTCTATCATATGTATCTATTTACCTATCTGTCTGCCTGTCATAGCGTGTGCGGCCAACCTTTCTGCTCTCTCATTACCCCGGACTCCCTCATGTCCCGTCACAAAAATGTAAGTCACTTTACTCATACAGGAATTCTTCACTGCATCCAGCCACTGTTCCCGCCTGAACTTTCACAATCATGCTCATCGAGTCCCTGAGTAAACAGGAATGCTGGCAGACAGTCTGCGAGCACATCCATGTCAAAGCTTTCGTTGCTGCCAAAATCTCCATTGTCATGCTGCTTGTCGTCTGAGCGAATGCACCACTCTCTTCTCTGATGGTTTCCCCCCACTTTTGAGCCGTAAAGGCTCAGGCACTCCTGATGTGTTTCTCAACTGACCCGTCTGTATATACAATCATATCACCATCTGTATATACAATCATATCACCATCTGTATATATAATCATATCACCATCTGTATATATAATCATATCACTTTTCCTGGAATTTTCACCGATCAGAGCGAGTACCTTCAACTACATCACTGTCGGACACCATTCCCTGCACCAACTCCACCACCGTCGGACGCCATTCCCTGCACCAACTCCACCACTGTCGGACACCATTCCCTGCACCAACTCCACCACTGTCGGACACCATTCCCTGCATCAACTCCACCACTGTCGGACACCATTCCCTGCACCGACTCCACCACTGTCGGACACCATTCCCTGCACCGA